>CABFPE010000579.1:316801-333315 GCA_900660155.1 Hofstenia miamia
GCATGACTTTGTTTTCCTTTCCACGCGTTTTCCCTTTGAATCATAATTCGATTTACGAGATGATTCAGTAAACAAATAGTCTGCTAATAAAAAGCTGTTTGAAGTAGAGATCAAATCGAATCGGTGTTGCAATACTTTCACAATCCTAACTATAAGGCTTGTATATGATATATTTATGCTCTTGTTTATTTTATTTAGCAAAGTAATAAATTTGATTTTTTATATAATATACAATCAAAATATTCAGGCAAGACTTTAGAATTTTTCAAACGTTTTCTGTTGAGCTCAAGAACTTTTCTATAGTTGGCCATGCATTTTTTACATATTTAATTTGGAACCTTTAATCCTATCTTGCAATTACAAACTTGAATTCATGTAAATATCTAATTAGAAGATTTTATGCACTTCTTAATTAAAATTTCAAGATGAAATGTTTTGTGAACACTAATAGTAATGATTTTTTAAACGTTTAGAGAAAACCCTTGAAAAAGAATGACACTAACCCGGGTGCCCCCTACTCTAAATATTTCAATGTGTGATTTTCTAGATAAGTCGTACGAAAATTCAATTCCTGATGTTAAATTTGCTCTTTGTCGCTTTCCTCTTCTAACTATCGCTCTATTTTTGCATCGAATTTTATAGATGGGATGAAAGTTATATAATACAATTCGTCATTCTACAATATTTAGTTGTTTACTACCATTCAAACTTTCTTTCGTTAGTATTTTATCAACAGATATTGACTTAATTGGAATGCTAATATTTTGAATATTTATAGAGTCTGTTTTGATTCATTAGTAATTGCTTCAATGTATTTCTCTTTAGCGCCTGTTGAACCAACTGGAATTCTAGCTTATGATAAAAGGGGAGTTAAAACAGAAATCTTCGTCCTTAATGTCAATAAACCCATGATTTCCCTTCAAGCGAAGACATTCAACGCATTGACCTCTCCTGTAACGGGTTTTGTATTCCAGGTTGCAGTTCCTAAGGTATATTCATTTCATCAGTTATATTCTTATAAAACAATTTTAAATATTCTAGAATACCAAAGTTGTTCTTAAGGGCAAAGGAAATTATTAAAATAAAATATTATTCATTATAAACCGGTTTAGATTTAGTAAAAATTGAGTCAATTCATTAATCCTAATAGCCTGCATTGCATTAGAAATTTTCAGATTGAGCATAATAGACAATGATAATAATAGGTTTTGCTTTGAAACTATGCTTAGTCTTAACGTTTAAAAATACACAGCTAGTTACTGGTAGCTACAGCAAATATCATTAAAGCGGTCTTAANAATTGGAATGCTAATATTTTGAATATTTATAGAGTCTGTTTTGATTCATTAGTAATTGCTTCAATGTATTTCTCTTTAGCGCCTGTTGAACCAACTGGAATTCTAGCTTATGATAAAAGGGGAGTTAAAACAGAAATCTTCGTCCTTAATGTCAATAAACCCATGATTTCCCTTCAAGCGAAGACATTCAACGCATTGACCTCTCCTGTAACGGGTTTTGTATTCCAGGTTGCAGTTCCTAAGGTATATTCATTTCATCAGTTATATTCTTATAAAACAATTTTAAATATTCTAGAATACCAAAGTTGTTCTTAAGGGCAAAGGAAATTATTAAAATAAAATATTATTCATTATAAACCGGTTTAGATTTAGAAATTTTCAGATTGAGCATAATAGACAATGATAATAATAGGTTTTGCTTTGAAACTATGCTTAGTCTTAACGTTTAAAAATACACAGCTAGTTACTGGTAGCTACAGCAAATATCATTAAAGCGGTCTTAATTAAAATGAAGTCTGTGATGTAGTATAAAGAAAAAAAAATTTCCTCTTAGGTATGTACATATATGATACTTAAACGTTTTTGCAAAATACTATTTTTATTATTGAACCATTTTTGTATTGCCAACAATGCTTGTGAACTTATCAGATTTCAGTTTATATGTTAATATGTATGCCAAAAACTCCAGTGTGTTTGCGTCTTACGTAAATTAATGATGGCGATCATTAGTGAACACTGGAGAGCAATGATTTATGACGATTTTAACAGTAGCAGACCATTTTTGGCAACGAGTGCAACAAATGTTACTGCTGTTAATGCAATGGTTAATGAAGATTTGAGGATTATAGTGAGCCAGATAGTGTAGAATTTTGGCATTTATATTTGAAAAAGTGCCGGGGACCTTCGCCTCAGCAAGTATCCAACCATAATTGGATAGCATTTCAAAAAGATCAAATCCAATCTTCATTATATTTATAAATCATCAACTACAAGTATGAACCACTAAAATATTTCAAGTTTTGACTTAATCACAGTACAAATCCGGCGGTCGTGGCAGTTATTGTGGGATCACGACAGTTGTCAGTAATATACACACTGCGTAGTGGTTTGGAGCTGTTGTCAAAAATTTGTTCAAAAGCGCATCTTTGAAATATACCAAGAAATGCATTGCCTCTGTTCACATTTCGCATAATTGCTGCATACCTATTTTGCGGATTGTCAATTTAATATACGTGACTTTAGTTGATGTATGTTTAACTAAATTTATTTGTCCCTTACCTGTAAACTATTAATTTTATTCAATTGTTTCAATTCACCGTCGGCGATGGAATTATAAAAATTTTAAACTATTTAAAAATTGAAACTTTATGGGATTATGCATCTATTCATCGCCTACATTGATTTTTTAGCTTTACTGTTAATTATATTTAGCATAATTGCAAGCAATATAAGTAATTGTAAAAATGTATATAATAGATTTATTTCAATGTTCGCGCTTTTTCCGTTTTTTAATCGGCATAACAATATTTTTATTGATGGAATATTCTAGTTTGTTTTTGTAGTACAATATTTATTGCGCAAATCAGTAATAAAGCCATCAATCTTATGCATCAAAGTATTTTTAAATTTCTGACTGTTTTTAAGTCTTCTAGAATTTAGCAAATTGCCTCTTCCTTGTTCTGCTATGCTCATGTTTATTGCTATTTTCTCTGCATTAACACGTCAAAGAAGTTTTATGAGTGATTTTTTTCTAAATTATATTATTTTTAGTCAATGCAGTTACAAATGCTGCCACCATCCGGTAACTCAATTCCACCACTTGGTTCATCGCCAGTTACGCAGAATTTTAATATATCTAATCCACAAGAGGTGAGGTCGCTAAGTATTTGCGTTTTTGTAATATTTACAAAATATATCAAATGTTTGTGTTTAGGGAGTTTTTTGTTTAATATTTTGGGTATTTTAATGTAAATTTTACTGCATTAAATGTTGTCCAAGAGCGTTGGAAGCTTTTATAAGGCGTACAGCTGTTTTAAATCTTAACTATCAGTACTGGAAAACAGAATTCGGCCCCCATGATTTGTCATAAATATTTCTAAGAAATGGACTCCAAGAATGTCATAGTTATTTTTTAATTAGATTTGGGGTTGCAGAAAGAGGAATTCATCAATGTTGAGACATAATTATCACTGTTTACTTTAAATCTCAATGAGAAATGCTACAATGCTTTTAGTTAGCTCATCTTTTCTTGGAAAAATGTATTCGGCCAAATCAGAGAAAATGGTTGAGCTTTTTTCAGTTTATTTATATTGAAAATGTCTAATAAAAGTTTTTCTTCCCCATATATGATGCCTGGTTACGTATCTCTTGCCATCCGTGAGTTGATTATCTCCAATTTGGAAGGGATGAGTCAACGTGATATAGCCCGACTTGTAGAGCGACCTCAAAGTACTGTCGGGGATATCATCAGACGTTTCATTTCTGAAAACAACATTGCCCCCAAACCAAAGTCCAGGAGGCCAAAGAAAACCTCCAACACCTCCCAATCAGCTCTTATGTGCCTTTCAAAGGGATAATCGCAGGAAGACTTCAGAGGAATTTTGCAAGGAATGGGCTGATGGTCACCTCGTGACAGCAAGAACTGTGCGAAACATCCTGAAGAAGTACTCAATTGGGACTTGTGGCACCCAGAAAGACATTCTTAACCTCAAAGCAAAGATTACGCCGGGTGAGGTGGGCCAATTTAATGAGAGTCTATTAATCTGAACATTGGTCTAAAATAATATTTTCAGATGAGTTAAGATTTGAGCTATACTAATCAAAAAGAATGTTGATAAAGAGCCCAATTGGGCAGAAGTTCAGATTCTTGCCTCAATTTACTCGAGGGACCATGAAGTACGGTGGGAAGTCTGTAATGGCACGGGGTGCAATATGGAAGTGTGGCTTTTGCAAGATTGTTTACATCACTGGTACTCTCCGAAGCTCCTAATATGCTCGGATTCTAGAGAAGAAACTCTTGCCACTCCTTACAAGTGATTCAATATATCAGCAGGATAATGCTCCATGTCATACCTCAAAAGAAATGACAAATTGCCTCCACAATAATCGAGTTGCTATCCTTGCTGACTGGCCTGGGCAATCTCCAGACGTTAACATTATCGAAAATAATTGGAAAGAGGTCAAATATCGAATTGGACAGCATACTCTTCACACCGAAGACGAGCTGTGGAGCGCAATAAAGAAAAAATTTTATGCAATTCCCAACAACTTTATTAAAAGGCTTTTTGCTTCAATCCCTAATCACCTTGAAGCTGTTATTCGCTCAAAGGGACACCCTACAAAATATTAGAAGAGACAATTTTCTTGCTAAGTGCTTGTATTGCATCAATTTTTAATTTATATATCTTATTTTGAATTTACTTTTTTTTGGATTTGCTCATTTGTTAAAATTTTTTCAGGTGGCTGAATACATTTTTCCAATACAAGTTTTCTAATTTTGATTAAAAATTAATAGCTAATTGTTATTTTACATATTTTATGGTATAGACATACAAATTGTCCTTTTTCAATCAAAGTAACACTTAGTTATAATTTTAGACACACTATCCAATGAATGTTCATTATTTATTCAAAATAGCAAGGTGGTTGAATAAATATTTCCAGTACTGTATAATCAAGCGTTCGCAGTGGGATATCCAAGGAGGTCATGTGATCCTCACGTATTTTTAGCCCTAATTTTGGTAGAGATTCAATAAACACCAGTTAATTTCGATTTACTATGTTTCATTTTATCCTTAGTTTTATCCAACTAAAATGCTTGTTGAATTTCTTACACGTATGTGCGAGATGCACAAAAAATATCTAATGAAAAGTTAGCGTGTTTTGCTGTTACAGATAGTTTGATTGGTAAATAACCTTTGGAAAATCACATTTCTACTCATGCGCTTATCGATTGTAAGGTTTCTTTCCCAAATTTTCTCCAAACGTGAGCAGAACCTTTACATTCTTTAATTTTTTCAAAATATTTTCCTAAATTTATTCTTGGAAACGTACAACCCGATTGTATTACACTATATAGCAACGGCTTCGTAGACATTTTATGCATTCAGACCCACATTTTAAATTAATAATTATAGCTTTTGTTTGTTTACATTCCCAATAGAATACGGGTTTTAGCTAATTTGTAACTTTGGGAACTGTCATCTTTAGCATTTCATAGCAAACTGTAGTTTTAAAATTGCTATATTATCGAAATGTTTATTTAATTGAAAATATTTTGTAAAATATTTAACGATAATTCTATTTCTTGAAATCCAATTTAAATGCTATATATGCAAACGATACATTTATGAAAATCATTTTATGTTGGGCATCCATAATAGCTATTGAATTTTTTATGCTATCACATCAAGTAACAGTAATTAGAATGTCATAGCTATCAGTATATGATATATTGCTAACGTAACCTCTGAATAAATTTTTTTTCTTGTGGCTTATCTACTTGGTACATAATGGTATGACACCATACCATAATGGGCACTTCCGATTAAGATAACATTAAATACGAAACAGTCACGGTCTAAGCGTTTTCGATTTTAAGAATCATCGTCAGATTAACACTTACATTACCGACGAACTTTTCATACATGCATTACCGACTTTGGCAAATTGCCAATTATATATTGTAAGACTTATATTCAAACACGTAAACTTAAATAAAAAAAGTATGACAATGTATCATTTATGCATTTTTACACAAATTGCAGAACCGAAATGAAGTATGCTTCCTGCATATTAAGCATGAACAACCATTGCAAATAGTGGTACATCGACTGGTGCAGTAATGACAACGCTGGTTGTTGTCTGCTAGACGATCGCTTGCATTGTTTGTGGCCTGCTCTGCGCAGATAAAGCGTTTGCTGTTTGAGGGTACGTTTGCAGAAATTTTTCTAGACGACATTGCAATTTTACCTATTGTCTCGGCGCCTCAAACAATCTACGTGTCTGTTCTGCCTTTGGAGCTTTTTGGAGAGCGTTGTGTAATATGTAAGAAGCTAATAACCCAGTATCAAGCACAACATAAAATTGTCGCATTGGATATCGTGTGGTAGTGTATGTACCAATCATCTTATCCATAATGTTCACGCCAGCTTTGCTATCGTTGTAATACAAAATAATTTCGGGTTTTCCTTGATTCTGCAGTATATCGTGTTATACTTGGGCGCTTTTTGCATGTATAAGACATATCAGTATAAGACTCTAGTAAAAAGTATAACACGTTTTGAAACGCTAATACAAACAAAGTATAACACCTTGTGAAACAATGTGGCAAAATGCCAAGTTGGTAATTGGTGTGGCATTTACCTTACATATGTGCAAAATCTCCTCCAATAGAAACGTGAGCACATATTACTCATTACTAAAAATGAATCTACACAGGTGCAAAATAAATTTCTAAGACATCATCGTTATTGATGCAATAACTTTCTTGTAAATCTCATAAGAAAATATATTTTGGCAAATTCCCAGTTTCGGTAATGCAAGTGTTAACATTGTCGCAACATAAAGTAAATGACTTCTAAGTCATAAAAATTCACCAAATTTTGAGAAATTTTACAGAAATTTTTTTGTTAAAAATGTTTTGGAATCTTAAAGGAAATTCTTGGTACATCCCAGTTAACTTAGAGCTACTTGTAAAGAATCATTGGGACTTCGGAGAAGAATAATATCAGTTTTTTTAGCTAATATTCCATTAGTTCACTTAATTAGTGAAATCAATGTAAGAATCAAGTTATTATTTGTTTAATCTCATTTGTGAACTTCAGTACAATTTAAGTGCTCTTCATATAATTGAAACGATTGAAATGTTTATTTATACGTATGTATATGTATGCTCATATATATTTATGTATGTTTAATTTTAGCAAAAGCTCCGTCTCCGTATTAAATTGAACTTTTCTATTGATGGTACGTCATTTGAAGACACGGGAGAGGTCTCCAATTTCCCTCCCATTCCTGGCAGTTGTAAATGATAGTTTTCTGTACAGTGAATTTATTGTTAAAATTACTATTAGAAGCATATTAGTGTATAAATTTCATCGATATCAATTTATTTGCAAAATTATGTGAAATAGATGTTGGGTTGACCAGTTTTTGCACTTTCATTCAGAAAAAGTTATTACTAACATTTTGCAAAGAAAACATTGAAAATTCACTGCTGCTCATAAGGCCACGGTTAGACTACGTGATTGGTAGCAAAAAAAGAAACAAAATCCGTCGAAACGCCAATTATCTTGGCGCTTCGACGCGATTTTGTTTCTTTTCCTTGCTACCAATCACGTAGTCTAACCGTGGCCTAATAGACACTGGATACTGGAAAACTTTAATTTAGTGTCTTGTAGTTCAAATACATTCAAATATTTTTATTGAATTTTCATACTGAAATAATAATAAAACAACACAATAATGTAAGTGGAAAAAAGTTAAATATTTTCTCCCCCTAGCAACAATATCTGCATCCCACCATCGATTCCTTCAATCAAAATAGACAGGCGCGGCTTTAAGATTTTTAAAACAGGGGGGCACCATCCAATTTTGTTTCAAGCAAACTTAAACTAAAATGGAAATTTAAACAAAAATAACTCCAAGAGAAAACTTCATTGTAAAATGTAACCTCTAAATCTCCAAATTAATGCATTGCTCACCTTAAATTGTTGGATGAAACTTGCAAACATCAACAGAAAAAATTTTCGAGGAAGAAACTTTTACAAAAAACTAAGAATCCCTAAAAATGGGAGGGGCACTGGCCCCCGGGTGCCTCCCCTCTAAATCCGCTCCTGAAAATAGAATTCACTTAAGTCTAAATTCCGCATAAATCAGGGATTGGAAAGTGTTTTCATGCATTTTCTTGTCGGAAATGTGGGCCAATTTTTACCTGGTCTTGCGGATTGGTGAGATCTAAGTAACACGCCATCAAGTCAGAAGCAGGTGGAGACTTTAAATACATGATTGCCGCCTCTATTAAGACTGCCCTAGATAGGATTTCAGTTAAGAACAAAATCGTGTTTTTGCGCACAGCTCACATATATAGAGCACGAAGCGAAATATTTGTACAATTTTAACTACAAGAATTTCAAAGATTGGCGTTACAATGCTGATGTAATTCACGGGCGTTAATCCCAATTTGTATTTGTACTCAATTTTTTGGCTCCATGGTTGTATAAAAACTGAACTCCGGGAACTGCTAACAGAAATCACTTTTGCTGATGAAATTACAATACTAGATTGGTACGTTTACATAACAATTTTTATTTAAGCTGCATTTTAGATGACCGAAACAATTACCTGTACATTTTATATCTAAAAGTTAAAAACAATATAGTCTTCAAATGCCAACCTGAATAGGTGCGTTTTTAGAGCGATTTTGAAGGCTGAAAGCGAATTTATATCACCGCTATAAGTCATTTTCCAGAACTTGCACTTTTCAAGATATCGTTACTTCGAAATTCATCAAGCAGTGTATTACACACAATTTTGCACATTTGAGTAGCATGATAAATACAAAAATTGTGAATACTTCGTTTCTTTGGTTGTAACTATTTCTGTAATTTCTTAAATATTTTTAATATGTTATTCCAGGATTGCTTAATAAAGACCGCAAGATGTTAAAAAACCACTTAAACTGAATCCCTCATATTCTAAAATGTGAACTTGTTATAATAAATTCAAAATTAAAAAAGCAAAAATGTGTACGTGCGTCTTCCAAATAAAAAGTCAACAAGGAAGCTAATGCAAGAAATCACTAATTGATGCGAAAATGATCAAAATAGAAATATTATTACCTACAATTTAAAAATATCTAATGAACTAAACAAGACTTGTCAACCTAGGAAAATACAACGGCCCCCTAGTTCAATACAAAAACCTTTCACACAAAATCTTTGCACCTGAATTTTCTTTCCAATTCTCAAATACATATGAAATTATTAAATCAATTCTTAAGCTTAAGACCAACAAATCAAGTGGCCCCTCAAATATCCCCTCGTAGGCTCTTAAAATGACTGCAGATATCATTGCGAATCCTTTAAATTTCATCTTTAATGAATCTATAAAATGCAATCACTTCCCAGATTATCTAAACTGCCCACATTACTCCTAATTTTAAGAAAATCGATCCTTCAATTGCAACTAATTATCGGCCAATTTCAATTACTTCTCCAATAAGCAAAATATTCGAAAAATTATTACATAATTAAATAATTGAACACTTTCATAAATATAATTTATTTTCAAACGCCCAATTTGAATTCCGCAAAAATTTTTCAACAACTGATGCAATATTACATGCTATTGAAAAATGGAAAGCATCACTCGATTCTAATAAATTTGTAGGTATAGCTTGTTTAGATCTCTCAAAAACCTTTGATTCGATTAATCACAACATACTAATTGAAAAATTAACTTACTAAGGATTTTCTTGTAATAATAAGCAATTGATAACTAGTTACCTCAACCAAAGATTCCAGAGAGTTAAATTGAATGATATTTTTTCTGAATGATTACCGGCTTACAATGGAGTGCCTCAAAGAACGATTCTAGGTCTTCTTCTTTTTAGGATTTTTGTAAATGATATGCAGTCAATAAATAATTGTAATCTAATTCAATATGCCGATGACACCTGCATCTTCAGGATTAATACTTCAATGCACCTAGCAGTGGAATCAATAAAATTCAATTGCAACAAAATGTCAAAATATTTTTCAATGCATAAGTTGATAATTAATGAATCTAAGACGGAATTTTGTATTTTACCGCCCAATAAAAGTAACTTCGACTTTGACAATAAACAATGTTAATGTACCTATTGTAGACACTTTCAAGTACTTAGACGTAACCATTGACTCAAAGTTAAAGTTCAACACTCACATTAATATAACAGTTAGAAAATTAGCTATAGGTATGAAAAGTACGACACTAGTAGTTAAGCAGTTGCCACCTTGTGCGATTATTCAATTCTTCCATGCTTTTATCACGAACCAACTTAATTATGCAAACATTTTGTTTACTGATCTAAGTGATGCACTTTATAAAAAACTTGATATTCAATTAAAATGGGCACTGAATATTTCAGCAAAAATTTCTTCGAAAACTAAACATTACATTTCTATGTCAATTCTCTTTCCAAACCAACTCGTCATTTTGAATACCCTGCTAACATTTTTCAAGCTAGTAAAAAATCTACCACCCTATAATACAATTAAATTCCCGGGACTTGCGCATAAACAGAGTTTAAGATCAAAACTTTTTACATGTGTAAGTATAAGGAAAAAGTCTTAAGGAAAACTTTCATTAATGTCATCATTCAAACCTGGAATTTGCTACCTAAGGAAATTAAAAGCATTGAAAATCTGAAATCTTTTAAAAAGCATTTAAAAATCTTCCTTAAGCAAAATTATATTTCTAGCACATTATGGTTATGATATACATTTTACAACAATGACTCGTCATTTAAATAGCAATATACAGTAATTTATCTATAGCCAGTAAGATTTGTTGCTTTTTGTAATGTACGTTGATTTGTACATAGGTTTTTTTGATGTTATTGATTTTATTCAGATAAATTATCAGGTATTAAATTGTAAACATTTATCTGAATATAGAATCTCTTACCTTATCTTATCTGTTAAAACGATCAATCGTGCGATTCCTGATGAAACATCCACTATACTCAATGACATTAAGGCCATGTTATGTTTGAAACAAAGTTCATTCAGAAAAATGCGAATAAAGAACAAATCGGAGGAAAAATTCATTCATGCCAACTATACTAAAATTCCTTGTATATGGTGACATTCTTCTTATCTCTAAGAGTGTACGAAGAAGAAAATTCCTCTTTAATTTGGACACATAATTTTTATCACAAAAAAATTTTGGGCATTCATATTTTCCCAGATTTGCTTTCAATTGGTTAATTCCTTGGTTTATATTATCATAATAGCTTGCAATATCGAATGTTCTATGTATTGATCATTTAATTAAGGATACTTAAAAAAATCTTAGAGGATTTGAATTAAAATTCTGTAACAAGCCATTATCTGATGATTTCTTGTATATTCCACTAATAAAAAATTTTGAATTCCAAGTTATTCTAACACTTAAGAAATTATAGATGCTATTTTCTTCTTTTTCCATTGGGAATTTGATGTTATTATTTATTAAATGTAGATTGACTAGCATTTTTTAATTGTCTACTAAAGCGAATATATCATCCATACATCTTTTATAAAAATGGAACTCTATGCATATTTGAAAGTTTTTATTAAAGTTGTTAAAAAACCTTAAGAATTCTCAACAAATTTACAGATTCTATAAAAAATATTAGACTAAAAGTGATATATTTCCCTGAACTTGAGGATCGTCACTTTACAAAAATTCCCTCTAAATATGCATTATTTTATTAAAGGATATTATTATACAATTAAACGTTGATTATAGGTAGTTTATGCTGATATATGTAATCAGCTTTGGAGTTGACTTGGTTGCGTTGATCTTATGTATAGACTTAGATTATTTTAAATTTTTTTATGATAGATCTTAAAATTTTGATGTCATAATTTAATTCACATTTTTTTAGGATTTCTGATATTGTTGACGTAGTTTGTGCCGTTTTATTCTCCTGCTTAGTTGTTTGCTAGTACATCCAATATAGTCCTCGCTACAGGGGCAATAGATTTTATAGAATTATCGGATATCTTTGTAATTGATTTTTATTCTAGGTTTTGACTGGCGCGTTGTATAAGCAATCATTATATTTTCCTTTATATAATTTATTCTTTTTATTTGATTGTTCATATCTGTTGTGTACTTACCTCTATTTTCAATTTTAAAAATTGTTTAAATTTTTTCGAATATTTTCCTATCTTGTTCAAATCCATGGCTTCTTTAATATATTTGTTAATAAAATTACTTTGATATTCTTTCTTCTTCAGATTCGATTTTAATTTCATTATTTCTTGGTTTATGATGTCATAAGAACTTGAAACATACAAAATTCGATGTATTGCTTCTTTAAATAGTCAGTTTGGTATGCTAGAGAGAATTTAGGTAAAGTGACGATGCCTAAGTTGAGCGAAATATATTTCTTTTAGTCTAATGTTTTGTTAAAATTTCTAAAGATCCTTAACAACAACAAATTTACAGATATTGAATTATTTAGGAAGTTTAGAAGATCAATATTGCAATGATTTTCAAAATATATTTAATACAATGTAGAGCATGCACTATTGTAATTTATCCATATCCTTGAAAATTTGATTTTGTAATCTGTATCTTATATGCATGTGTTGTGTGAATTTAATGACGCTATTCAGGTAAATTATTTAATTGTAAAACTATATATGAATAAAGAATCTCTTATCTTACTACGTTAAATTTAATGTTTATGCTCCAAATAGCAAGTCTACCGGGTGCAGTAACCACATTTCTATTGTAAATTTTGCTGAATCCCTAATTGGTTCAATTATATGCTATTTTGCTTTGCTTATTGGCTAATTTTGCAGGGAGAAAGTTATTTTTGTTACAAGGAAAAGCATTGTTGATTATTTTGAAGAAAATTTTTATGAAATTTGTATAATAGTGCCATCTTCAAGAACGGCCTACAGTGTATTTAATGGGAGTATGCCACCGTACTGAGATTATTGAGCATTGCCTACTTAACTTCAGAATTATGATTTTCCGCTCTGAAAAAAAACAGAATGATCGGGCATTGTATTAAATTTGTGAATGCAGCATCAACCAATAAAATGCCGGGATGAAACTTGGACCAATCTCTTGAAAACCCATGACAACTCTGGAATATTCTAACCAATAAAATAACGCGAAGATTTTCAGAGCGTTCTCGTGAAAACATAAATTTTGTTGCTGTGTAAGAGGGTAGAATTGTGGCAGTAGCTTGCTCTTGAAAACGCACTATAAGATAGGATAAGATAAGAAATTCTTTATAAATTTTTACAGTTATATTACTGATAATTTACTTGAATAGCGTCATTAAATTCACAAAACACATATATACAAATCAGAGATTACATAAACAAATCTTTCCGGCTATGGATAAATTACTATAGTAATATTTTATTGTATCGGCTGCACATTGTGTTAATTAAATTTTGTAAATCATTGCAATGTTGACTTTATATATTTCCTTAATAATTCAATATCTCTAAATTTGTTGAGAATTCTTAAGTAGTTTAATAAATACCTTCAAAAATACACAGAGTTCAATTTCAATGAAAGATAGATGGACTACACGTACACTTGCTTTAGTAGACAGGGAAATGTTAAATAATCTAAATTTAATAAATAATAACATCAAATTCACAATGTAAAAGGAAGAAAATAGCATTTTTAATATNACCTTCAAAAATACACAGAGTTCAATTTCAATGAAAGATAGATGGACTACACGTACACTTGCTTTAGTAGACAGTGAAATGTTAAATAATCTAAATTTAATAAATAATAACATCAAATTCACAATGTAAAAGGAAGAAAATAGCATTTTTAATATCGTAAATGTTAAAATAATGTGGAATTCAAAATTTTTTATAATTTCTGTTTATGTCTAAAGTATTATAAGATTTTTGATTAACTTGAAGAATGTCAGCAGTGTATTCAATATTGATATAAATTGTAATCTTTAGTTTTTGATGAGTTTTCGGTGGGATATTTAATGCCCACTTTAATTAGCTAAATATCAAGTTTTTAATAAAGCACTTCGGTTAGGTCAGTAAATAAAATGTTTGCGTAATTAAGGTAATTCATAATGAGAGCATGAAAGAATTGAACTTTTCACAATGTGGTGACCGCATAACTACTAGTTTCATACTTTTATACCCATAGCAAATTTTCTCACCATTATGTTTATGTGAGTGTTGAACATTAACTTTGAGTCAATAGTTACTCCTAGATATTTGATTATTATTTATATGCAAAATCACAGCAGAAACATGGTAATTACTTTTATTGGGCTGTAAAATACAAAATTTTGTTTAAGCTTTGTAAATTATCAACTTCTGTAGAAAAATATAGTGATAATTTGTTGCAATTAGATCCTATGGATTCCACTGATAATGCATTGATATATTATCACTGAAAATGCAAGTGTCGTCGGAATATTGGATTAAGTTACAATTAGTTGTATAAATAATCAAAATATAAATAAAAATATGATTTAATCTAACTTATTGCAATCTTTGATTGAGGTAATTACACAGTTATCAATTGCTTACTACTACAAGAAAATCATAATATAGTTTTTCAATTACTATGCCATGATTAATATAATTGAAGGCTCTTCAGAGACCTAAGGATGATATAACTAAAAATTTAAGTGCAAATTGGGTGTTTGATAATAAATTATACATATTTATAATAAATTATGCTTATTGTTCCCAATGGGATTCCATTTTTAGCAAAAGCTCAATCTGAAAAAAAATCATTACGATTAACTCGTTCCATACGATTATGCAAATACCTAGATTTGTAATGAATTTATCTTTATAGTATATTTTTTTTCTATTTTCTTCAGTTTTCATGCCTTTTCTATTAAATAAATTGTTAATAAATTCGGATTTATGAAATAATCAATGATCGCTTGAAACTTAGCAGTAACTCTACTTCAACTTTTTCAACTACAACATTTAATATTTATTGTTAATTAGTCATGATTTTAACCAAAATTAATATTATTAAATTTATTATACTTGATCTATTGAACCAATAGTATCTCCACAAACAGTAACACTGCAAAAGCAGGATTGTAAATGCCTCCCTGATATGTGTTTGATATCACACAGTCATCTAAATCTACACAAACATCTGTATCATTTCCATCAACTGGAGGTTCAATTGCTATAGAGTTAATATACTCTTCCTCATCATGTATTATGAGCAGTTCTTCAACAGTAAAACGTTTGCTAAATTTATAGTAAAAATGGTTTGAGGGACTAGTGTTGCCATATTGCAACGCTATTAAAAATGTATTCATAATCATAATTTGCAAGGCTTTTGTATATGACATATATCAATGTGTAAAGGATAGTCTAATATTCATATTTCATGTGCTTTATTTCAATTGTTTGCATAATGTATTCATAGGTGACAAATAAACACTTACGTTTTATTAGTGGACATTTTCTACAATATAACTTGTTGAAAGATTGAATGTTTTTGTCAGATTTTGAAATAAACTATTCAAATGCGCGGAAAGCATTAATACAAAGCACTGTGCAAGACATTTATCAAAATATCTATAATATTCTATATTATATCATTAAAAACATTAGTGTTGCCATATGGCAACGCTAGGATAATTCGGGTTAAACAAATTTGTGGATTCATTTTTTACTTATTTCTTTAAACATAAATTTAAAAAATTCAAATACTTTAAAGAATATCACAGTATAAATAGAATTCCTAGTACATTAAATTAAAAAATTTAAAGAACAAAGTTTTCCACGAATTTTGGAATTTTTTTATCACCAATGAGCAAAACAATTATTTTGAATATTAATTTAGAAATATAAAGAATACATAAAGGAGAATGTAACACATTGTGAGATTGTTGCGCTAGATGGCATTTTTGCTGTTGTAATAACATTTATAGAATTGGGATTGGAAGTAACATACCATCAGTGATTCTTATAATTTTGAATGGGGGAATTCTGTTTGCTCTCTTCAAACGAAAAAGCAGTCAAAAGTCACAGTCTTCTAATGAAAGGTATGCGAATAAAATAATATAAACTCAATGTAAATGTATGTTTTGTTAAGCATGGACAAATAATTCACGAAATGTTTCACAATTTTTCAATTTATAACAAATTATAATTGTGTTTTTCTTATATTAGAATTAAAAAAATCAGTAGAATCATTTATATTTACTGCATTAAAGTTTCAATTTCTGTATCCATTTCTATAATAGAAGTGTTGATTTCAATAAAGAGTTCTTAAAATAATATAATAATTCTTCACAAACAAATAACAACATGTTATTAGTGAACGTTAGTGCATAGCTAACATTAATTAATAATTCTTCACAAACAAATAACAACATGTTATTAGTGAACGTTAGTGCATAGCTAACATAATTACTTAATTTATTGCTTAGATATTCCCCTATAAAATTGCTAAAAGTACATGTACCAATATGCAACATATGCAT
>CABFPE010000579.1:356728-382111 GCA_900660155.1 Hofstenia miamia
ATATATATATATATATATATATATATATTGGGTGTCCGAAAATCGCTAGCTGGAAAAAATTACTCCATCACATTTGAAAATGGGATTCTTAGTTGAAACTAACAAACTAAGACATCTAATGGAATTAAAGATGGAAACCAACAAGGTTGAAAATCTCTCTAAAATAGTATATAAAAATATTTGCAACTGTGGACGTCAAAAATTTACAAACAAGTATTACAGTACAGAGCACAAAAATCAGTCACCCATCTCCGATAACCTAAGGATATGTGACATGAAATTTACACATAAAGTTTAAGCCAAGGCAATTGTAAATATTCAACTAAAAATCATGGAATCAATTTATATTGATTCAGATGCACCATGCTTAAATATGAAAAATGAATATACATATAAACTAAATCTACCAAACCAATTGAAAAAATACATATTGATTAATATTATGTGAATTTTATTTGGAAAGTTTTTGGCAATTGAAGGTCAAGTCAAAACATAGTAAATAAATGATGTGTTTCCTTTTACTTTGATATGTAAGCCAAAAATGCTTTAGAAATAACTAAATCACAAAATACCTTCCCAAAGAGATGGACTGTTCCAAACTTTGAAAATTTGAATTTGTCTCTAATTCTGCATTTCAACGAATTAGGTTAAGCCAACATCTGCAAATTTTGCCCAACTTGTCCAGAAAGCCACAGAATGCCTTTTTCAGTGCAGAGGTGAAATCGGATTGAGATTTTAAAACCCGACCTAACCCCGATTTGATTAACCCGACCCCGAAATGAATATTTTTACCAAATTTCAGCCCGAATTTCAAAAATCAAATATTAAATTGATAAAAAGTATAATTCTTTAAATGTATATTTAAAATTTGAATTTTTTTTGATGTTTTGGAAAATAATTTAGTATTTCTAAGGCTTCTATGATGTCAGCTGCAGTGTGGAGAGTCTTTCAGTCACACTAAGCCGACAAGAATAGAGGTCTCTCTCAGATTGACAAGGTTCCCTTTTAAGAACAAATAGAGATGAAAATCTTTTTATTTCAGAAGATAATTCATTCATTACAAACTGAAATACTAGCAGATGCATGATAAAATCCAAAACCCTAGTTTTTACTCTTTGTTCAGGTCATTCGTGGTGCTGATTAGTCTACTTTTAGAATTAGCAACTACTTTCTTACCATTATAAATGCAATTTTAGTATATTTGCCAAGTTAAATTATATTTGTAATTGCTCAATTCAGTATTCAATTTGATTACAAATTACTAATTTTAGAACATTACGGGACAAGATTGTACTTGAGCAAATGTTAAAAGCTATTCCGGAATGGAGAACAGAATTGACCACGGTATGGAAACGGGAACGAAATTGTGTGATCCCACAAGTTAACCTTAAACAGCCTGGTGATTACTAAAAAATTTTCATGATCCTATAAAAAAATTTTAAAAGCTTATAGCTCAAAAACTATTAATGGCGTGCTCAATCTAAAGCACCGCGACCTCTGACTTTGCGCACGGCACGCCTCATTGGGTTTGGAATATCTTTGCACATATTAAGAAACAGTCAAAGTTCTTTGTTGGCCCCAGGGGCTCAAAACCTTCTAAGTAAATTAACATTAAGTAGGCCTATGGAGAGAATTTGAATCTTTTTCAAAAATTCAAAAATTTCTAAGACAACTTGTTAACCAGTTCAACAATCTCTGCCACAGCAATAAGCTTTAATACAAATTTTCAACGTTGCATTAATGTATGTTACCCAATAGACCTACCCATGACCCAAGATTTTCAAATTTGGAAATAGGCTTGGAGAAAATTCTTTATAAATGTGGAAAAACGGTTTGTCCTTTAAAATGGACGATATGCTGTTTAAGGTCAAACACCGGGTTGAAGACAAAAATATTTCCTCAATATTTTAAAGTAGTTCATATTAATTGAAATTCACATACATCTAAATGATATTTCCTTAACTTAAGCTTTATCTACAATGAAATTATTACATTTGATTGGTTATTTGTAATTTAAATTCAGTACTCCATGATTAATATATATGAAGTTTCAATGGAGATTATAACAAGTAAATTAAAGAAAACATTTTTATAAGGCTATTATTTCGAAATTCCCTGTCCTATAGAACTTCTATATGATAAAATCATTTCAGCCCGAGCATCAAAGACGCGATTAGAACGCGATTTTTCTTCATGTGGACTGACAACAGTTGCGTATGCAAAAGGGACACAGTGGAAAGTTCCCTGTCCGGTTTTCAAAATTGATTTCGATTGGTAGAGCCAAAACTTTTCTGTAAAAAATTGGATATAAAACAAGGCCAAAACAAGCCTTTATTAAGCCAAACAAATTTATAGTTCTGCTTTCAATTTGTTTTTGCAGATTTTTCTTATTTTTTCATTTAATGTACCTTTTTTATAATCTTATTTCAACATGCTTATTAAATAATGGGAAATCCGTGTAAAAAATTTTGAGAAGGTAAAATTTTTAAAAATATATCGAATAAAACGAGAAAATACTCAAAAGTAAAATGAGCCGAACCGGGCTTAAGAATTTCGGCTCATTGACAAGTCTGGCTATAATCATGGCCCACAACTAATTGTCTTCGCTGAGTATCATTTTTTCAAATTTTGATATCAGAAATTGCTTAAGTATGTAGTTTACTGATTCTGATAAAAAAAACTGGCCAAAATCGGATCTATTCCAGGTGGAATCAGCATTTTTACATGGCCGGAACGGAAGTGGACCTCATTTTTACCGAGAAGAACTGCCAAAATTATATTTTTTACTAGCAATGCTGTTCACATAATAAATGGACTAAATCAATATCAATATAATTTGCATACCTGACCACAGTATGAATGTGAAAAAATCGTTGGTACACTGTTTTCACGTAGTTTTCGTAACCCGCTTTTCGTGTAATAAAAACACAGTATAATCAGTTCGATGAATTCTTTTTAGCCACTGTGCACATAGGTTAGTATCTGATGGAAATGAATGAAACGAAACATGAGATTCGGCAACATTCGTATGCTTGTTACTTGTATAACCAGATCAACAATCAACAGCAAGGTACTTCTTTCCAATTTGAGTTTCACACGCAACTACTCAATGCAACGTACTGTAATGGTAATGTAATATAGATTTGAATTCAATAACAACTCCTATGTTAATAAACGCAGTCGAAATACTATTAGGGCCGGTTGCATGAGGCGGATGATCCAGTAGAAAGCGCATTAATCCTTTAGTTCCCAGGTTATTTGTTCAAGAAAACAATCCTATAGTAAAACCTATTTAAAACAATTTTCTCATGGAGGTATATTTTCTTATTAGTTCTGATACTAGTTTTTTTTTACAGAAAAACAGTTTTTTTGTGTGTTGTCATATAGTTTGGAAATAATTTTATCCAAAAAACTCACCCAAAACAATGCTGTAAATGCTCAATTTTGCTCTTTGATTATATTTAGAACAACAAAAAAACTTTACAATAACAAGGAAAAATTCAAAGAGCATCAGAAATAGAAACGCCATAATATAAGCTCTCTAAAATACATAACTTGGCATATACTGATTGAAAAAAAAACAGAAATTTGGGGAAAATGTAAGCAAGTATACCATACAGAAGATTTCATTACCACATGGTGTTTATATGTTCTATTCAATCTACTCATACTTTAAATGATTACTTTAGAATTTTGTCTAGCACATTTTCAATTACATATCCTAGACATTAATTTCAAAAGAAAAGCATGCAAAAATTTGTCATTACCATGTGTGATATTCTCGGAAACATGGTGCTGCACATACACCATCATTACAATTTTGACAAATATATCAAGACAACTTTTTCTGTCCTTTGCTGGAGCAAACAACACATCTCTTTTGACATCTTGATCCATTTTGTTTCATGGGCAGAATATCAGGGAAATGCCTCTCAGTGAATCTGTGCAGGTTGTCCAAGGATGGTCGTCCTCCACTTTTCCTAGAAGTGAAATCACCCATAAGCTCTTGCGCAAGGCTAACCTTGAAGTCCTTCAATGGACGGTCTTTATGGTTCGGTGATTCTTTTCCAATATATGGCTATTTACAATAGCACGGTTAATCAAGTCAAACCATAGTCTGGTCCACCATTTTTTCGATTACAAATTGATGGAGTAGTATGACTTCTGTTGGTCATTTCGGTCAACACCACCCATGAATTTGTTATACTCTCTGGCAATATCAGGGCATGGGATATCTTCTTGCTCACCATCTTTTCTCTTTCGTTGTACAGTTCCCAAAGTTTCTGATTGGGTGTTTGTCACTGTCTCAGCTATAAAAACAAACTTTTTATCCATCTCGGCATAAACAGACACAGCACCATTACCATATCTCCATGATTCATTTTTAGTGACATTCTTGTAAAAAATTTCCGGAGGAAAATGTTTTCTGCCAGCTCTTATTCTGCCACATGATAGTATTTTGTTCAAGAATAAATCTTCAATCAATCTGTGTGATGTGAAGAAATTATCAAAATATACTTTGTGCCACTTACCATATAAAGCATTGCACAAATTAGTTACCATTTTGTATCCTAAGCCACTCTCAGTTCCTTCACTATTCTTTCCTGAATAAACTTCAAAGTCACAAAGGTACCCAAAAAACTCTCTGCTCTGCACCAGAATTTTAAGGCTCTCTTTATGGGTTTGAGTGGCATATATTGTTACAAAGATGTTCTGCCTTTGTATTTGCCCATCGCTTCATCAATGCTTTGTTGACAATTATGATTGTATTGTAATTGGAAGTTTACCTTCAAACTGTCTATGATTGGTCTAATTTTGTAAAGCTTGTCATAGTTAGTATCTCTTTTTGCTGGTATATTTTCATTATTGTTGACATGCAAATATCTCTTAATCTCTTGAAATCTGTTTCTTGACATTATGTTCGCAAATTCTGGTACTCCAAGATCCAATTATCTTTGCAGTAGTCTGTAATTGCTGGAAGTCCAGGGAGGCTAATTTCCATCAGCAAGCCAAGCTTTCATTTCAACAACAGTTATTAGCTTTGCTGACCACGTATCTGGGTCTTTTCCCTGGGCTTGTAGGCACTGTTTAGCATATCTGTTGCTTTCATTTACAAAACAAGATACCATGTCATTGTTAAAAAGTAGAAGAAAGAAGCCATTGACAGATTTGTTTGAACCCATCGTCAACAAAGGGCTAACTTTCTGTGTAAACTTTTCCATTGTAACATCACATTTCTTCTTTGATTATTCAGGACTTATATCATCATTCTGAGCAGATTTCCTTCCTCTTCTCTTTTTCAGTTCAATATCAGGATCTTCATAATGATCTTCAGAAAGTTCACCATCGAGAGGGGCATTATTTATCTTCAAGGTATCCTTCATTTGGTCATCAAAGTCCAAGACCACAACTGCACTTTCATCACTAGAATCAAATTCTGAATCGGCCCCATCATGTGGAATATTGAATTCTTCCTCTAAACAGCTATAAACATCATCCACATTGTACCTTTCCTTTCTTCTTGCAGTGCCATGCACTAATGCTCTCAAAATTAAATCAAGCAAAATCACTGTTCAAAACGCAATAATCTTGCCAAAATATATAAAAAGAATCAAAATTTCACGATCTATTGAGTTAAAACAAATTCAGAGGCCTGGGTACTAAAGGGGAAGCTTGCTGACAAAAATGTTCATGGTTGCATAGCGTCGTATATATATGATGTTGGTAACTAAAAGGTTAAGAGCATCAACACATGCTCCGCTTTAGTAGCTGCATTATCTTGATTTAATTGCTCCGCAGAAGCAGAATTTACTCCTCTGCATATTAGTGATAGATAAACAACTTGACAATCATTTTGTTTGCCCTTTTTCAATTTTGATTGGCTTTCTATCTTGTAGGTAACCAATTAGAATTCACCAAAATAAATAAATTTTCCAAATTGGAACTCGTGCAAACCCAGATTAATAACATCTTTAAAAAACAATCTTGACCAACAAATGGTGCCGTATTTGCTACTACACAAAATTTAGCTGTTCCGCATTTCATGTAAATGGGGGTATTGATGGCTCTTACAGCTTTCAGCAAGGTAGCGTCACTGGCAATGACAATGCTAAGTCAAACAGAATTAATTCCGGCCCTCGTTTCTCTGATTTTGACCAGACCCTCATTACAGTGGACTATGGTATAAGCCATTTTAGGGTTGATATTTTAAATATTTTATCCCCGCTTTTGTCACTCACTTCATTTAGATTAAGGTATACCCCACTCCAAAAAAATGCCGCGTATGCCATGACTGGGATTAATGTAATCATGCCTTTCAACAGAAATACTTGAGGACGTTAAATTGCTACATTCTTTCTCTAAGATATGAAGCAGTGTGTTACTACACCAGTTGTGATTAGAAAATCTATGATCTGTGTAACAAATATGTATGAACAATTTATCAAACATGATGAATAAATACAATCAATACACAGTATCATTTTCTTTCACCCAATCAAAGTTTTCATTTTCTTTACAACTAAAAAAGTATTAGTAATGCTGTGCTAAATGTGAAAAGTTCTGTTTACAAAAAAATGTGCTAATGAAAATATATTAAGCATTTTTAACTTGAAAAAACTCATATAAAAGAGGCAATGCAAAGTTTTCTTATTTGCAAATTTTTTCATGGTCGAATTTAAACTTTATGTTTAGAATTCTTAAGTTGATGTAAATAACTGTGTAAAAAATTCATTGAAAAGTATTTTACATAAGCTATTTTTCTCTAAGGATATACTGGGTTCGCATTCTCATTAATTATTCATGGGATTTTATTTCTTTAGTTACATATGGCACAAATAGCATAATGCTTACTAATTTTTCAATAAATTTGAAAGTAAAAACATAATATAATGAAAAAATTCTTTTTAACAAAGGAAAATAGTACATTTTGGAACTCTAGATTTCTGTGTCTCACACAACAACGTTGAAATTCCTACATAACACATCACAAAATGTTGTGTTGTGTCCACAACAACCAACTGCAAGCCTGTAAATATGATTCTTTAATTCTAAACTTATTGTATCCAAAAGAATTCAATCGGTTTTATCAACATTTTCGGTCAACAATCGTTTTTCAACAGTTTTCTCCAAATCCTCCTTTTGATGAGTATTTGAACAAAAAATTACCCCTGTGCCTGGAATACGTGAAAGTATTAAAAATGTTTTCAATGAAAATCGTTTAAGCACTTACAATGATACCTAGTGCACAGATAATGTTGCAGAAAGCTGATGGGAACAATTATCCTCTTTCAAGGCTGTATGTAAAGTCAGAGTTCCTTCCACTCAAAGCATTTAAAAGTTGTTTAAGGAAGCTATCATACAAGTAGATTGTAAAAATAATTTTAAAGAAACCCAAATAAAGAGAAGCAGGCAAATTATTTCATTTTAATGTTTTCTGATCCCGATTGAGTTGGGACTGGATTCAATCTCCTGTACTATGTTACTAGGGAGGGGATCGAGACTGCTCTTGTACAGCTTTTCAGAAATAAATTCTTTCAAATATATAATATATATTGCTAGAACAATATTTTGGAAATGTATACCTAAGAAATATGAAAACATAGTTAGAAATAACATCCATTTATAAATAGTTACTTTCTTTAAGTTACAGTGCTTATGTAGAAAGGCATAAGTGAAAAATTTCCATAAATTATCTTCAACTTAATTTTGTTTATTCCCATTACTACTAGAATATGCATGCTTAAAGTCTATCTTATGCTTAAGCAAAGAAAACTTTTAATCGAAACATTTATTTTTAATTGTCATTTAGCAAATTTCTTTCACAAAAATACTAATATTAATTTTCATTAATTTAAATTTCCACTTTTATTACGATGCTATTTGAATATGCTTTCCAGCAATTGACATTTAATAATATAACTATACACATAATTTGATCAACAAACTCAACCTGAACTGACTATTGAGTTCTGTGCCAGATCCAGCTTTGATTTACTTAACCAGAGATGGACATGTGTCGAAAACTTAGGCCCAAGCATGGCCCGACCCAATCCCTGTCTATCTTTGAATTTTTCCAACCATACACAACTTGAAGAAAACATAATACTCTTTTGAAATGCATATAAATTGCCAACAAATAAACATGAACATATTGCATTTTTTCTAAATGATCATACCCAATATTTACCAACGTAGTGGCTTTGTAAGCATGCCCAACCCGACTCAAACCAAACTCAAATTATTGTGCTGATACCCGACGCCGAGTTGGGTAAAGTCGGGTATCTGATGCTCATCTCTGATGCTTTTGAATATCTTAACATTAATTAACATTAATTATTTATTTTTTATTTCTTATATGGCTCACAAGCACAACTCTTCTAGTAGAAGCTCTAGTGTGCAGTAGTTAAAGACGGGGTGAGGAGGTCCCAATGGGCCACCCTGAAGTTCTCGTAATACCTGTGGCTATTTGCCATGCAGAAATGAAGCAATTCTATTAGACGCCATCTAGCGACGAAATATATTTGACAAAACTAAATTGAGCAAATTAATTCCTTGACAAAGTTTTTATTTTTGAATTTTAGGATTTAGGCAAACTGATATTTTTGATGACAAATTTCACTTAGGGCTTGTTTGTTGTAACAATGTTTAAAAATGTAACACCATGTTTTAAGGAAAACAATTAATAGATACAAAACTCCAAAAATGATGTGTTATTTGCATTAGAGCATGTTTCCAAGTGCATTAATATTGATTAAAACAAATATGCAAGAGGTGGAAAACAGTAATTTCTTTAGCAATTGTGCATAAATTGTACTAAATGTAAAAGCATACATTACACAATGACTCTGAGTGACAGAGTTCAGCATTGCAAAATGTTCAAGTTTCTATCTTCATTCTAAAATATGACAGCACTTCCACATTCACCCAGGAGGTGGCCATCAGAAATGCGTTAAGCCATTTATTTAATGTGGCTGGCTTTCCCCAGGAGGCCTCTTGTTACCACGGATGTATACCATGAGCAATGAAAATGATAATAACCATTCCAAAATAAAATATCTAGTGAAATTTGATAACACCCAAGTACTATATAATTTGTAAAAATTTAAGTCTGGTTGGTGAAACATAAAATGATGGTGAAACATATGTAGGAAAATTTACCATTAACACATAAAAATCATTAAAAAAATGTATGATGGAAAGAGAAATATTACATCAACATATATAGGCGAATAAACCATTAACACACAAAAAATCAGTTTAAAACAAAAATGTGTTTGATAAAATAGAAATATTACATCAATGGGCATAGGCGAATAAGCCATTAACACATGGCAAATAGCCACAGATGTTACAAGAACTTCAAAGTGTCCCATTGGGACCTCCTCACTCGTCTTTAACTACTGTGCACTTATTTACAAAATAATCTATAAATGTGTCAAGTTGCTCAATGGCACTATTTTCTGCATTTCTAATTGATATTGCTATGGAACTGAAAAGTTTAGTGTCACCATATGAAAAACCAGTCAGGATTCATCTTCATAGTAATTGGAACAGTGAAATGATTACCTTTAATCCTACAAGAGTTAATGATGACCCAAGACAATAAATCCTGCAGATAACCTGGAACCAAAATTCTAAAAGACTTCCAGACAATAAGACATACTTTAAAAATAATTCTAAATTTGATTCTGAGACAGTGCAGTTCAATGATAGCAGGGAATAGGATGGTCATTATAGCCTAACTGGAAAATAAGACAGGCACATTGACTTTGGACAATTTGGAATTACTTGATTTGGTACTCTGGAATATCTAAAAGAAGAGAATTTGCATAATCCAATCTTCCAATAACCAGTTGCAGTATTAGCATCTTTGCTTGAGTAATTGTCAGAAATTTACAAATCTTTGAGATTAAACGGATATAATAGTTAGAATTTCTAATAATAGAGCTAACTTGAAACTTCATTGATAGAATATTTAATGATTTCTCAAGATTAATTGGAGAGACAAGAGACGGTTTCAGTTGGCTGAGTACCAAGAAACATAATTTTAGTCTTTGATTTATTAAGGCGTTGAAAAATTACTGTTAAAAATTTTGCAATTTTCTAAATAATAGATTATATATATTTGAGATAATATTGAGTATCACTTTTCCTAAAAATCATATAAATCTGAGTATTGTCAGCATAGAGATTATGGTCATAGTCAAGTGGTATAAGAAAATAATTGATAAAGGAATTATAAATAATAAAAAGCAAAGGCCCCAAAAAAGATTCTTTGAGGAATGCCTGATAAAATTTTTCTATGAGTAGAATTATTTGTTTTGATTGTATGCATTGGAGTTTAACCACATTGGAACTTTTCCTGATATACCAGTATGGCAAAGAATCATAATTATTAGATGATGATTTACCAAATCAAATGCTGCTCTCTGATCAATTAAAATTATAAGACATAGTTTTGTCAGTGTCCAAACCTCTCAATAAATCATTTTAATAAGTAAGAGTGCCATTTCTGTTGAGTGTTTCTTTCTAAAGCCAGATTGAAACTTTGGAAGAATCTTCCTAACTTCTAAATAATTAATTAACTATAAAGCAACAGCCAGTTCAATGAATTTTGAAAAAAAAGAGTTATTTCGATTATCTGGGTCAATATTTGACTCCTTCAGAAGTGGGCGGATAATTGCAGTTTTACAAATGACTGGAGCAAAATGAGCTATTGACAATAAAGGTGATAATGTGTAGCAGAGCAGTGTGTATATCTTCATTATTGAAAAAATATGAAGAAAAAGTCTAGATTGCAATTTGTTTTGCTGAAAAAAAATAATTCTATGGATATCCTCAATTGATAGAAGGAAAAATTGTGTGAGAAAAGCCTTGGGTACTGGATACAAGTCGACAATATTTTCCCATTCTTGTACCAATGAGCTAACTACCGAAAAAATATTTGAAATCTTCAAATCAAAAAATTGAATCACTTGTAATTGTGGTGCTCATTGTATCACTAGATAATCATTTGGTGCATTGAAAATGTTTACTTGGATCAGATGCTGCATCTTCAAACTTCTTGGTAATAAAATATCTTTTTTTTGCTGAACATAGCACTATAACCCTACTATGGATATTTCATAGTTTTTCTAGATTAGAAAGGCCGTAGGTAATTTGCGATAGTTCCTCTCAATATTTCGTCTCCTAGTGAGGAGCATTTTACTTCTAAATCAAACCATCTAGAATTTTTATGTTTATTCAATGTGCTCCACAAACTTGGAACATTTCGATCAAAAATATCTAGAAGGGTCTTATTAAGACTAGAGACTATTTCATTATTGTGTAAGTGAATGCTAAAAATTTAATGATTTCCATTTCCTCTTAAAAAACACCTGATCAGATTTTGATTGTGATTTGGAAATATTTTAAACAAAATGGAAAAGTGCTCGCGAAGGAGAGTATGTTGTATGTCATGCTATTTGAAAGTATATTATGGTCTTCCATCGTGATGAGTAAATCCAAAGTATTACCATGCATATCTGTAGGGACAGTAACATGTTGTAGTAAGTTCATTTAGAGCTTCTTTAAAAATAGATGAGCTGTTATTTTGTTAGCTTACAATGTAAACTTTACATGGAGGTTAAAATCACCATACATTAGACGAAATATTTTTGTAGTAAGATTTTCCTTGTCGATAGATGGCGCTTTAAAATGTGATTTATTAGCTATCTTAATACATTGATAAAATTTATTTTTGGCTTTAATGGGCAAGCAATATCATATAATGTTCCTTCACTCTCGGATTGTCGAAATTCGAAAGCTACTGATTCTATATAACTACTGAAATTTAGAANNTAAATGTAATTGATAAAAACATACCACTTTAACAGTATTTCAATATTTGCTTTATGTAAACAAAGGATTAGACCTTCCTTTGATATCTGAAATGTCATTGACCTGTCTAGAGCAAAGCAATTTTAACCTTGGAGTAGAATAACGTCAGAAGGTTACTGTGGAGTCAACTTTGACGCTGTAGTCATAAAATATATATCATTCTCCTACAAAACAATAGCTCCATGTGGCACTGTTTGTCGATTTCCGATTTGATCAATACTTTTACTGTAAACTGCGAACAATGTATCAGTAGATTATTACGAACTTAAAGTGCTTTTCAAGGACAATTCATTCAGTGCAGCTCTATTTCATAGAAATGGGTGTTTGTTGTACACTAGCTGCACTGTATTGCTTAGTATATAATAGAAGTCATTACCAATCTCTTTGAGTGAAATTGATTAAAATAATACTAATTCAATAAAGTCAAAGTCAGATTTTTACACCTTTTTTCTTTATAATTTTGGAATTTTTATTAAAATAATTTTGAATTTCTATTATATTTCTTCAAATGACACATTTCAGAATCCCATTGCTCTTTGAGCACTGATGCTATTGATAAACTGTAAACATCAAAATGTTCGCAGTGAATAGTTCCATGTGAAACTATTGTTCCTGTTCTCGATATATTCAATGTGGTATCATCACATCGGCCAATAGAAATGGTCAAAATTAACACTTTTGCTACTTTCGATTTTCAAATTTAAAAGCATGCTCTACATAATCTGCCTTTCATTTCTTATATTAAAAAATGTAGGACTGACGTTTGGTTATACAGTCTTAAAACTTTTCCACTGACATATTCCCATCTTGAGCCAGTATTAAACCACCATTTGTTTCTACTTTCTACTGTTTATTGGCAGTAAGTTAATTCGACAAAAAAACTGCAATATAATTATACAGTATATTGATTTTCAAAGAAATATTTTTTATGGCTAAAGTTCAAAGTTCAGAGAAGAATTTGAGTTTGAATTTTTTAAAGTAATAATATTAATAACCAAGAATATAGAAATGATAGGTTCCATCCTTAATATGTTTCTGAAAAATCATATACAAATATAAGTCATTGAACTCTCACGCTTAGAGTGTTTTCGTAATGAGTCATGGTAGCTTTGATTTCAAACAGAAATGGAGGTAAAATGAAGTCAATTTAATTTCAAAATAATTTTCCATCTACACTACTAAATTCATCCACTAGAGGGCTAATAAATCTTAAATTAAATTTCGTGTAATGGATAAGAAATTAATTTTTTATTAATAGCAATTTTTGAAAATCAACAAAAAATCTTTAAGGCTAAGGGAAGGTGAGTGATATATAAGAATAATCTTACAAACATAAGATAAATATGTAAAAATCATTTCCACTGAGCCAAAACTAAAACAAGAATTCACATTGGTAAAGGTAGGCTTGCGACTTGACAGATGAAGGAAGCCAATACCACCTTCCCCTTGAGAGACGAGGGAAACTTTAAAATTCATAACCTTCAGGACACAGCTGGTTATCCCTACCAGAGTCACCTGCTGTAATCCATGTTTCAGTGATGAAGCAAATACTGAAATCATTTTCCACAAAGAATGTACTGGATGGCATTGTGTAGAAGCTTACAATTTCGAATAGTTAACTTTTTTATTATATCCATGTTCATTTATAAGTTTCCACCTTTTCTTAACACATTTATTTTGAAAATTGCTCTTTGTCAAGTGCACGTGAAATAAAAATATAGGAATACCAGAATTTCTCAATTCATAGGCATTATTTATAATTTTCTAACATCCCACATAGTCTTACAACAAATAAGAACTGTTCTAGATCTGCCATCAAAATACTTTCCCATTCGACGAAAATCATCAAATCAACTGTGCCCTGATTAATATGCTTTAAAATGTTTCTTACATGAATCAAATCGTTCTCCTCTCGAGATTTCTTGTCGCCGGTTTCTTCTTTTATTCCATGAATACGAAAACTGAAGGTGTTCACTGTCATCAGTACGTAAAACCTTCTGATAAAGTGCAGACCTTCCATTTACTAATTCCATAAAGTCGCTAAATTAAATCAATGTGAGTTTAAGTGCTCTTTGCCTCAAATTCTTTGAGAAATATGCTCTCAAAAAACCTTGGCATAGGATGAACTGAGCAACATGTCCAATTCTACTACCAAATTCTTTTTTCTCATTTGATTTTGAAATATTACAAAAGGCAATCGTGGATATGCCCAAACACGTAATATGAATCGATGCATTACAACATGTACACAACCGACTCAATGCGAACAATAACTATTCCAAAATTTTGTTTGGACCAAAGTAACAAATTTAGAGCTCAATATTGCATTGGGAGTGTTCAACATCCAAAGACTAAATTCAAATTTCAATTAGTTTTTAAATTTACCCTCAATAAATCATAAAATTCAAAAGACTGCTTTAATGATTTAATGCATTATCTACAATGCCCTTTTCTAATTCAACTGTTAATATTTGATTTTTTGACAGCTTTAAGATAATTTCTGACAAATTTAAGTACCAATGCTATTTAACGATCTGCAAAAAACAAATCTAGATTTACAAATACACTACGATTTTTGCCTAATGTCATTGTTTGTTCTAAGGAAAAGGTGTTTTAAATAAGTTTTCAAGCAGAATGGAAAAATTGTATCTGGTAACACAGTCCCGCTCAAAAGTATTGCAACACCTTCGATGTAATCAAATAATTTGCGTTTTATTACGTAAATATGCTAGACAAAAATATTATTGTATTTGAAACATGTTGTTGATTTTTGTTGGTCACGGCATGCCTATCAATATTTGAGAAAGTACGGTCATTCTCACAATACGTTTTAAATTATAAATAATATTTGAAGAATTTGGGCTCAAAAGAATTGCAACACCTTTCAAAAATGTAATGCTCTTGTATTAGTTTGTTGTTCAATGTGAAAAATGTTTTCAAAAACAACTACAAACAAAATATTTCATCAATATGCATCATTACACATCAGTTGATCTGCGAAATCTTATAATAACCTTAAATTTACAAGGAAAGGGAGTCCGAGAGATTTCTCGATATATTGGCAAGAGTCCGTCAACAATCTCAAGAATTCTAAGACGCCAAAGAGAAGAAGGCCACACATCTGTAAGATCTAAGTCTGGTAGACCAAAGAAAACTACAAATGCAGAAGAGAGAATGTTGGTTAGGACATCGAGAATTAATCCCAAGATGACTGCCATTCAACTTAAGCAACAGTTTGTTAAAGGCAATGAAGTTAGCCTAGCAACAGTTAAGCGCATCCTCAACAGGTATGGTTTGCGAGGATATATTGCAGCAAAAAAAGCCAAAACTAACAAAATCTCAGCGATTGCAATTCAGTAGAAGGATGATGCGCAACTCCATTCAAGATTGGAATCAAATCATCTTTAGTGATGAGGCAAAATTTGAGCTGTTCCCAAGAAGAAAATTCGTAAGACGTCCGGCAGAGAAACTTAAGCGACATGATTAACAATATACCACAAAAACAAAGAAATTTGGAGGAGGTAGGATCATGGTTTGCGGTTTTATCCAAAGAAATGGATTTCGAAAAATCGTTCAAGTCAAAGGAAGTGTTACGAGTTTAAAATACACCAGGATACTGGAAGAAAATCTTTTGCCATATATGCAAGATAATTTTATTTTGCAACAGGATGGTGCACCATGCCACACTTCCCAAGAAACGAAGAAGTGGATGCAAGAGAATAATGTTGCAGTTTTACCAGACTGGCCTTCTCAAAGTCCTGATTTTAATATCATCGAGAATTTCTGGTCAATGATAAAATCACAATTAGCCAGACACCCAGTCTCAACATCGATCGAGCTATGGAATCAAATAGAGAAAATTTTTTACAATATTCCTAACGAGTACTTTGGAAAATTATATGATTCTTTGCCACAAAGGATGGAAGCTGCATACAAATGGAAATGATGGCCAACAAAGTACTAATTCCTGCAGCAGAATTTGAACATCTAACTTTTATTGTGTTATAAAGTTTACAATCCCATTAATATCAAATATTGTTTTACAGTAATTTATTTAAATAATAAACAAAAAATCATGAAAAAACCACGTGTTGCAATACTTTTGAGCCCATTCTGCAATGACATTCATTATAAAATATATGTTGTAGGATTAACAATTTATTTTTTCAATCATTTATGGATATGATATTGTAGTAATTAACCAAGTTATAATTCTGATTAGCATAATCAACGTAATTAAAAGCAAATTATTTGATTAGATATAAAGTGTTGCAATACTTTTGAGCNCAATGATAAAATCACAATTAGCCAGACACCCAGTCTCAACATCGATCGAGCTATGGAATCAAATAGAGAAAATTTTTTACAATATTCCTAACGAGTACTTTGGAAAATTATATGATTCTTTGCCACAAAGGATGGAAGCTGCATACAAATGGAAATGATGGCCAACAAAGTACTAATTCCTGCAGCAGAATTTGAACATCTAACTTTTATTGTGTTATAAAGTTTACAATCCCATTAATATCAAATATTGTTTTACAGTAATTTATTTAAATAATAAACAAAAAATCATGAAAAAACCACGTGTTGCAATACTTTTGAGCCCATTCTGCAATGACATTCATTATAAAATATATGTTGTAGGATTAACAATTTATTTTTTCAATCATTTATGGATATGATATTGTAGTAATTAACCAAGTTATAATTCTGATTAGCATAATCAACGTAATTAAAAGCAAATTATTTGATTAGATATAAAGTGTTGCAATACTTTTGAGCATGACTGTATATACTTCAATATTTGGTTGTAAGCAAATTGTAAATATTTTTGTGGTTATTTTACAATTTAAGGTAATGGCGGATTCAGGGTGGGGGCGTGTCTCTAAGTTTCAAATACATTGAATGCATTTAGTAAATTCAGTTGCTTTCATAGTCCTCTGTATTCACTTAGCTTCAAAAGGATTTCGAAAACGTATGTTTTTGACAGAACATCTGTACTACGTACGAACTTGATTTCTCAAAGGATAATACATGTATATGTTGGATCCACCTCTGATTTAAGCATTAATTTTTTAGTATTTCAAATTTGGAATGTTCATATTGGGTTTTATGATATCTAGAAGTAAACAAGGAAAAATTGAAAATTTTTATTTCAAATTATCTCTTTGCTGAGTAAATCGAGTAAAGCAAATTAAAAATATAGAAAACTATTTCATCGAGAAATGAATTGGAAGCAAATATTGCTTTGAAATCACAAACTAGTTTGCATACATTAGCCAATGTAATTTGTGTTTAAATCGTAATTTTATAGATAGTTTTCTGGGATTCCCGAGAAGCAAAAGCAATAAAAGAATTTGCAGAACAGGCTGTGAGTGAACGAATCTCGCCAACATCAGTAATTTTATAATTTTGAAAATACGAATATTTTCCAACCATTTCGCCCATCGGGAGATTGAATATTTCCAACGTACATGACGTCGATTCAAATGCAATAAGAAAGGTCTGTGCCAGAAATGTTACATATTTATTAAGTGATGACACAGGAGTTTCGAACGTTTTAATGACTTCCATCTGTTTAATAGAAAATACAAGAATGTTGGGAAATTCTCCTGAAAAGGCAATATAGTCTAGATTTGAATGCACGTTCATCCACTTAATGTTTTTTGGCAAATCTACAAGACTGCTTTTCAAAGAATATTCAATTGGATCATAACTGTAAATATATTGTTCCTTATAATAGAAAAAGATAAATTTCATACATGGACTAGCACACATTGCCACAACATAACGAGGTTGACAAAATGGGATAATCAAATTTTGAACACGTCTCGAATTCATTGATATCAGCTTAATATTTGTATCATACTGTAACAAAATGTTAGCATTGGCCAGTAGTGATATCTGGATTAAAGATTCTCGTGTGGCAGCCATTTTTACCTTAAATTTGTCACGACTATTATCTTCATATATTCTAATTATATAGAAATTAACACCAAGATTTTCCAACATATAAAGTATTCTATTGTCTCGATCGTAACAAACAGCTTGAATAGGTTTTTGTGTAGCTTCATATACTACTGAAGCCTGAATGCAGCTCTGCCTCTTTTTCAAATTTTGCAAAACAAAAGCTTCATCAATGACAACACTAACTGTACCAAATAAAGGTTTCACAGACTTTGCAAGATCGCTATTCTCAGAAAAAGTCAGTGTTTTAAATTGAAATGGAAACATTACAGGAGCTATATCCACTTCGAAAACAGGCCGAAAGCCAAAGTAATCTCTGAGAATAGTGTAGTTACAAAATGTATCTGAGTAATATCCACATTGCGTTTTAAGTTGATTAAAATCTTCTTGAATTTTTCTTAGTTTTTCGATTTTGTCGTCAATTTCGTGTTCCAATTCAAAATGCTTTTCTCTCAAAATTTGTATTTGGCCACAATACTCATCATCTACACGTATTAACTGTTCATTTCTCTTTTGTAAAAGAGCGACCTCTAAGGATTTAACTGTTTGGTAATGGTTTTCCTTTTGGAGATTTAGATTAAAAATTGATTCTGGAATCTTATTAATTTTGTCTTCATTCCTTTCCGTCCACTCCAAAATCTTTTTTGATTCTACTTCTATCTCTTCGTTCAATCTAACACACCGATGATGATGACTCACGTGATGAGAAGTCATGCACGTTTTGCATAGCACTTGCGTGCACTTCTTACAAAAATAAATAGCTTCGCTGGCATGCTCGGAACACTGTGGCTTGGTTGTAGAAGAAAATGGAAAAATTGTATGCATTTTTAGAGTATTGGCTTTATGTTGAATAGAACAATTGAAACAAAGTGCTCCTTTACACTCTTTGCAAACTTGAATATGTGCTTTGTCTACATTTTTCTTGCACATAATACATTGTGTAAAATCACGTGAGTCATGCTCCATTGAAGATTGCACGGAAGGCGAACCAGTAAAAACCTTACAGAAAAGACATTCCAAGACTTTTTTGCCCGTCATCTTTGGAAGACATGAAGAACAAAGGTAATGATAATTGCAACTTAACAGTCTGAGACATTTGGTTTGTACGCAAAAACAACAATTTAAGTTGGCATCGGCGTCCATAGTTGGAGAAACTAAACAAAATTCATTAGAAATTCTTAATATACATAGGCATGAACATAAGTAGTAAGAGACGGGCATGAGGAGGTTACACTGTGACACCCTGTAGTTCTTGTAACGCCTATGACTATTTACCATGCGAATGTACATGAATTCTATTGGACGCTATGTTTTTGGCAAATTATTTTTGACCAAATTTTTATTGAATTCTAGGGTTTAGGCAAACTGATGTATTTGATGACAAATTTATGTGATGACATATTAATTTAAATGTTTATGCATGCAACACTGATTTTAGAAAAATAATTCATAGATGCATTCTAGGGTGCTACTTATTTATAAATTTCGCAAAATTTTGCCTCTGGACCTTTAAAGTGCTTCCATTTCACGAAAAAATGATGAGTGTAAAATCTTGCACTATTTGAAATTGGTTTAGGTGTGGTACAAGCTCATCAAACTATATACATGCACATATATACATATAAACATGCGCATATATACATACATATGCACATATATACATATATATATATATATATATATATATATATATATATATATATATATATATATATACATATACACATATACATATAGACATATACACATACATATAGACATATGCACATACATATGCACATATATACATATATATATATATATATATATATATATATATATACATATATATACATATATACATATAGACATATACACATACATATAGACATATACACATATATATATATATATATATATTGAATGCATATATATAATTTTATAATACTTCATTAATGGTGTTACTTGAATCAATTTTAGTGTTGCTAATTCTGATTTTCTTGCAAAGTATTTGTGAAACTTTCATAGTTTAAGTGTCAAATGTACCCACTAACCTGCTTTCCATTAACACACTGAGAACTAAATTTGGCTTGAAGTTTCTCTAGCAGTTGAAGAGTTCTTATCAGAGATCAGTGAGATTGTTTCTTGTGAAATGTTTGCTAAAGCTGATTCGTGGCATATTGCATTACTTTAGCTGGACTAACCATAGTTTAACATGATTTATGCAGAAATAAGAAAACAGCTCAATTGCCCATAATTATTTTTAATTAACGCAGCATGGCAATATAATCCATAACTTCAGATTAACAAAGAGATCGGTTAGGACAACAAAAACAATAGGAACCGGGTCAAAGTAAGGGGAACCAAGTGCAAAAGTAAAAAATATTTCGTAAATCATTCAATTACAAACATTTGATCAATAATTAACAGTGGAACCATAGGAGGTTTTAGAAAAATGAAAACTTGAAGTATACTACTGAATCAAATTTAGCCATCTACAATTCCGAAATAGTCTCAGGAGGATTTGCTTACCTGCGGTGGATTAACTAAAAACAATAGTATACTAAATTTTGCAAATTTTAAGACGTAATTCTTAAACTACATGCATCTCATCAAGACATACTATAGTTACAATAGGTCTTGATCTCATTTTCTACAATTTGTTCAATGTTTTCCTTTTCTGATAATTGACCAAGTGATTTGTCTATGGAGACTATTTTAGAGACCAAAATCAACAACTAAATTTCGCAGTACCACAAATGCTTTATTACATTTAATCATTTTTACATTTCGTCTACTCCTTCCTAATAGATCAAATCCAAGGAAAGGCTCCAGGATTATATAGATCAAATACCTTTACGTAGTTTTAAGCACTTCTTAACTTTAGTGTTACGAGGTACACAAAATATTGGATAATTTTTGTCTTTTCAATTTTTTAATATGTGATCGTCAAGTCAGCAATTAGATGTAAATGTCCTGTTGTTTGAAGAGTCTTTGTACAGATGTTATTTAATTTTGGATTAAATAATAATGCAGAGTTGCTGGGCGTAATTAAAACCAAAATAAATTATGGCCATATGATAAAATTGAAATACAAAATAATTTTTCTCCGAAATAGGACTAATGAAAGTAGATAAAACATCTACAGACAAAGACTTCAAGTACATTTCAATTTGATTCAAAGCTTGAAATCCTGAAAAGAAATAAAATTAAAAATTAAACACAGTTTAATTAAATTTTGCAATAAGAAATTTCCAATTTGAGAATTTTGATGCACTATAAAGACAAAAATAAATTCGGGTTGCGCAGTTAAAAATGGAAAGTTTCACGATTTTGCGGGAACCCTACTTTTTGAATAATAACTTAAATTATAAATTAATTTAGAATTTTACCTTTCGTAAAACACAAACGCTGTAAAGAAATTTGAAAACCTAAGTCGTTTAACTATAGTGCAACCAGTTTATTTATGTAAACATGCTTACTATTGTTAGAACAAAGTCTAGGGGTGAATAACCAAATTTAATTTGGACATATGAAATAAAATCACGGCTAGTTGCAAATAAATAAACTGAAGAGTATTGCTCGATAAAGTTAAAAACAAGAGGCTATGCATATAAATGTGCGCATATGAATGTATACCATCATAATATTTACAATCTGGAGCTCGCAATATGATGAACAATGGAAAAATTAAAAAATATTACATCTTTATGAAATTTATTTGATAATGAAGTGCTACTTAGCCTTTTGAATCTTGGTGGTACGCATATGTACCACCTAAATAAATGCCTTTTTCTACACTGCTATAATTTACAGTATATTTGTATATTTTGCATTATTAATCTTAAGATAATGGCAAGTTAATTGTTTATCAAGTTAGGGTTGCTAATTGCTCCTCAAACTTTTTGTTTTTTCAATTGAGTAAGATATTTCTATTTCATAAATCTGAACACTGATTTGGAAATTACTATAATTAAGCGAATTATGTGCTTAAAAAGATTGTTTGTCAACTAATATGTGTGAAAAATATTGTCTTGATCTTAGTTTCTTGAAATTAATTTCTTGCCAATCATTTATGGACTGCCTTGGGGGCTGCAAGTACATATATATGTACCATCCTAGTGTAGCATCATAGATGCATTTCAAAATTTAATTTATGCTTCTTACTATCTGCTTAATGCAAATCATTAGTTTTTACTACTAAAGCAGCTTCAATTTCATTGTTCCTCAAAGGGTTAAATATTTTTGAGTTTCAAAAATTCACATAAAATTCAATTTTCAAAATTGCATTGAAACATGTACATTTATGCTTACATATCACTCATTAATTTCATATATATTCTAATGAAGACTAGTTATACAAAAGAAGATTCTGGTTGTAAAATTTGTTCTTCAGCAATAATCAATTTAGATGGATAAAATAACATCTGAGGGATGAGTTACATAGCCCACTGATGGCCCATTATTGTTTCGATTGTTGGCCATTATTGGCGTTTGTCCATTGGGCCGTTAATGGCCAATGAGATATCCAACAATGACCCAATAATAAAGTTTTTTAAGCAAATTCAAATAATTTCAATAAATGTTATCAAATATTTTCAAATATATTTACATTATAAGTAATGAATTAAAATTTGTTTAGTAATACATTATAGTTTGTGTATAAAAAAATGTCACCATAGTGATTACTGTTAGCTTATATATGTTTGCTTTATATTTTATGGATTGTTATCCGATAAAAATTTTGAGCATTGTATTTTGTATCACATGAATAATTTGAAAAAAAGATCACTGTTGCATTTATCATTTATCATTGGACCCTTAGTGGCCCAGCAGTCAAAGGCAAATAATGGCCAATAATGGAAGCAATAATAGGCCATCAATGGCCCATGAATCCTTGTTGTTTGGGAGATAAGTTATAAATTCGTGAAGTGAATACTCAAGGTAGTTAAAATAGAAATTGAACTTAGCAGGTGTGCTAATGCAGAAAGTCAATAAAATTTAATTGATAGCATTGTCTAGTTATACATTGCCATTTTTTAGTCACAACTCGTTTTTGTAAAATTGACTTTTAGTTCAATATTTCAATTTGAGGAATGATGCTTAAAATATAACTTAAAATCTAACTCTATAACAGAGTAGTTTTATTCCAATTTCATTTCCTTATCACAATTATAACATGGTTTATTCTTGGTGTTTTAAATTATTTTAGGCAACATTCAATGTTTGTATTAAGTTCATTGGGCCATTATTTAAAAAATTTACATCAAATTGCACAACAAAATTACATGTAACATTTATTGGTGAAAAGCGGCTCAACAAGAATTTGCTTGTCCTTAGTCAGTAACACAAGTCGTACAGATTACGAAATTAGAACAATCTTTTAGAAAAGAATGAAACCCATATTATATTTTCTTATGAAAAAAAATTATGTAGTGCTTGATCTTTCTTCTGTCTGTTGTGACAATTTGCACAGCGTCTCCCCGAAAATCTTAATAGTGCCAAGTGTTTACTCACTTATCTTGTCAAAGAACTATATTTTAAATTCAACTCTAAGATTGCCTGTTATTGCAATGTAAAACACTTTGTTATTTTTCTAATGCCTTGTTTTTTAAAATTTATACAATAATCTATTTTCAACTAAATATATAATATAAAGACGAGCAGTTAAATAAAATTATAAGATCTTTGAAGTTGCATTAAGAACATTTGAAATTTTTAATTTTCGCATTAAGAACATTTGAAAATCTTTCCAATTTCTTGCAAAGAAATGTTCAAATAACTTTAAAAATTCTTTAACAATTTCAAAGTGTTTTTGACTAGGGAGAACTTCAATATATTTTAATCAAATAGATTTTTCTGTAAATAGAAATTCCTACGACAAAAGAAATAAGAGGAATTCGACGTCAGTCACGAAATTTATTCAGGTCTTCTTCTTGAAGAAAAATGATGAAAATTGCTTCCACATTGGAATCTAAGTTTGAAGTATACAAAAATTATCATATCTTCCTATCCACTGTTTCCAACCATGCATAGGTTCAATCCAAAACCGGAATATAATAAACTGGAAATATTAAGTATATATATATATATATATGTATATATATATATATATATATATATATATATATATGAATGCATATATTAATATATTTAATATAATATTAATATAATATATAATTTATTTAATAACACAACATTTTTAATGCATTTGGTATATTAATAAGAAAAAATATTCAATTTTATTTTACAAGAAAGATTTTTCCGTTCGGCGGATCAAAGAACCCTTAAAAATCAATGATGGTTGCCTCAAAATTCTTAAGAGTATGTCGTTCACCAACTAATAGACATCCAAAGAAACAGAATAGAGAAATATTCTTATTTTAAAATAAATTTAGGATTTTTAAACGGTGGGCCTGACACCCATTTTTACAGAAAAAAATTGCAAAAAAATATTTTTTGAACAAAAATAAGCTTATACAAAATGCAATCGTCTGTTTTTAGAAGCAAATCGATTGATAATATCTTGAATTAACGTGAACTATTTTCAATTTTGAGTAAAAGAGAAGATTTTCTTAAGTTTTCGCAGTTGGCCCCAAAAGGGGCTGTTGGACGCCCCATGCCCCCTAATCGCGCCACTTGTTGTTACTATGGGCATTAGATACGAATATTCATCATTACATGGTAGCACATCCAAATTGATACGTCATAAACCTAAGATATGCAAATTTCTTAATCCGCTTATAAGGAAATCTACGAAAAATCGGACAAAGCTTTGATTCCATTGAGAGTCACTTTGGACAGTTGAACTAAAAACCTCATACCGCTAAAGCAAAACAATTACTATTGCATCTTTTTAGAAATCCCATACCAGAATACATTTACAATGACGTGTACTCAACTGATGGTCAAGCATACATAACATATGGTCTTGCATAGGTTCACAAGAAAAATCATCCACGTAATATATATATGTTTTTTTTTTCTAATAACTTACAAAATAATAAATAAATTTACAAAATATTTCAATTTTTTTCAATAAACACAGTTCCTTTAGATTGTTAACCTTCTTTTGTTCGTTTTTTAATGTTCTATGTATTAAAATCGACCGCAGTTTATTATAAAATAAATCAATTTATTAAAATCTTCTTCATTATTTAAGTCCAATAGTTGAAAAGTTTTACAATTCGAAAATGTTTCACATGAGAATAAAAAATGCGATAAATGTTCTTCATCTTGTTAACAGATACATAAGGGTAAATATGTTCAGGTTTTTCGATATAAATCATATGCGACCATACAATTATGTCATCTCTTGCGGAGAATGGTCGGGCTTCCACTGCTGTCACAGAAGCGATTGACAGTTCGCTGTTTGGTGGCGTTGCTACACTCGATGCGGCCAGCGCTTTGATAAAGAACAAAAAGTAAACACAGCTACATCAAATGTTCGCCCGCCTAAATCAAGAAAACGCCGAAGCTCTTCTCTTTCTTTTCACGTCTTCACTATCCACACCCACAAACGTCGAAAAACATCGCAAAATTAACTCTCTCAAC
>CABFPE010000579.1:382447-397639 GCA_900660155.1 Hofstenia miamia
ATTAAAATCTTCTTCATTATTTAAGTCCAATAGTTGAAAAGTTTTACAATTCGAAAATGTTTCACATGAGAATAAAAAATGCGATAAATGTTCTTCATCTTGTTAACAGATACATAAGGGTAAATAAATCTAGACTTAAGCAAAGCTTTTAGTTCAATGAACGTTGAAATTTTGGCGATTAAACTTAAAAATTACGGATTTCAACAAAATTCAATTAAGTTACTTATGAGTTTTTTAGAAAATAGAAAACAGCGTGTTTTAATGAATAATATGAAATCTGATAATATTAAAACCGATCGAGGAGTGCTTCAAGGCATAGTACTAGGGCCAATTTTATTTGCAATATATGCAAATGACATAATTAAACATGTAAAACATAGTGAAATATATCAATTTCCTGATGATACTTTCCTCATAAATACAGATAATGATGCCTTTAGGGCCACAAAAAATTTACAAAGTGATATTGAAAATCTTTCTAGGTATTTCTCATCCAATCAATTAAAAATTAATATTGAAAAAACGCAATTCATTATATTTTCCCCCAATTCTGTAAAAGAAATAACAAACAAGATCGAATTAATTGTTAACAGTGTTCCAATAAAACAATCTGATCATGTTACATATTTAGGTGTTGATATTGACAAAGATTTAAAATTTGATAAATTTCTCCTAAAAAATTACAAAAAATGGCTTCTGGCGTTAGATACTTATTCCACCTCAGAAATTTTGGACCAGATTATCACGTTCAATTATTACACGCCTTTTGATTATCGCAATTACATTATTGTTCATGTTTATTTATAAATGTTAATACAAAAAGCCGTATTTATTATCAAAAACTTTTAATTGGTCATTAAAAACATTAAATTTTGCGCGTAAGCATGATCATGTTAGTGAATACATACGAAAGTATAATATATTATCCCCGCTATATCAAGTACAATTCCATGCAGCTTCAATTTTATTTAAGTATAAATATGGCCGACAATCAATTTCTCTTCTTGATAATTACTTAAAAGTAAATTCTCGATCACATAAGTTTATTTGTAGCAGTATTTCCTATCCGACTTTTCACCGAGTAGCCTCTAATATTTGGAATGATTTAGAAAATTAGATAAAAATAGAAAAAATTAAAAATCGTACTTTTACATCGACAAAATACAATCGGAGACACAAACATGCTAAAGACATTTACTGATTTTTTACACTGAGCTCACCACACACATAGACACACACATACATACACATTTATTATATATATATATATATATATATATATTATTATTATTATTTTGTAAATAAATTATATATCTGGGACTTTATTTATTATTGATCTTAAATCGTCAAAAAACAGTTGTTCTATTTGATTGTCTACGATTCCATAAATTTAACTTAAATGATTTAATTTCAGAGCATTTATAATGAGCAGCTTTGGGGCATATAATATCTTTGCAGACTGAAGTCTCTATATAACTTAGTATTTGTTGTAAATTCAAAATATTATTTAATCCACTTTGAATGTAATGCTAATGCTGCATCTGGTTAGTATAATTTGGATAATAATACAATAATTTGTTGTAACAAGGGCTCTTCTTGATTTGATATACATTTAACACAATTTTAAAGAAATTATACAGTATTAGTTTTTATGATTGATATCTAACGGTGGACAATGAGTAATAATTGCTAAAGCATCTCTTTTAGGTTTTCATTTTGCACCAATTGCTGTTTTCATTACTTCATATTGGAATTTACTGAATTTCTTAGTATATTTATGTAACCAGATTATGCTAACATAGTTATAGATTGGAGCTACAATTGTTTCAAATAACTTCATAATTGTATTAGCTTGTAATCCCCATTGAGCACAAATATCTTTCTTTTAAAAAGGCCAGGCATTTCTAGAGCGTATTTCTATTTTGTCTGCATGCAACTTAAATTTCAATTTTGAATCAAACCAATTACCAAGAACTTTTGTAGACCAGGAATATTATCAAATTTCTGAATTTATTTTAATATTACCTATTTCATCTAATTTTTCAGAAGATGCATTAATATTACAATTTCTGTTTTTGCTGCACTAATTTTTAATCTCCATTTCTACCACTATGCATCAATTTTATTACAATCAAGCTATAGTCTTTCATATGTTAAATGGATATTTGAAGTGAATGTAAAATTGTACAATCATCGGCATATTTATATGATTGAGAATATATTTTATCAAAAATATCATTGATTTATAAATAAATAATAATGGAAATAAAACAAAGCCTTATGGCAACCCAATTTTCACGTTTCTTGTAACACCATTGTATCTGTTTATATGTGGATGTACTTTCCTTGAGAATAAAAAGTTTTTTGTTAACATAAAAAATTTTCCATTAACCCCAAGTAACTTCAATTTGTTTAATAAGCCCTTTAACCATACTGTATCAAGTGTTTTTTCAAAGTCTATTACCATTAGTAAAGTTCTCTTTTTCTCTAATATTGCTGATTGAGCAGCTAAAATTGTTTTGAAGTATTATGATCGTCCCGAAAAATCTTCTTGTGTATTATCTTTATTTAGAATATTCTTAAGGGCAAATCTCATTCTAAAATCCAAAATTATTTCAAATAACTTAACAATATAACTGGTTAGAGTCAAAGGTCTATATGCTGCAGGCTTTTCATAATTAGTTTTACCAGATTTTCTTATAAAGATTACTACTCCTTCGTTCCAAATATATTTGTCTTCTTCAAGACAATGGTTATAAAAATGCAAAATTTCTGCTTTTAAAAACTGCTGCTAAAAACTTAAGTTTTTTAGAGGATGTATACCATCCGGATCAAAACTTTTACCATTGGTATGAAAAACTTTTAACGATTCATTTATTTTACTTAGAGTAATGTAGTCATTTGGATTATTAATATCATCAGGTTCAGATTCAGACTTTTGATTAATACATTTTTCAATTTCTTTACGATGTTTTTCGTCAAATTTGCAATTCATTAAATGATTGCCAGTGAAAAAAATGTTGAAAAAAATTCTTTCCTTTTCCTTATTATTCGTATATAGTTTGTTATCTTGTCTTAAAATGCAAACATTGCGTTTTGATGTGCTATGCTTTAAAGTGTGTTTGTATCTATTCCAAAATTCATGTCTAGATTTAAAATTAAGCGATTCAGTTTTATTTTTAAACAATTATTAGCAGCTAATTGTAGTTCATCACCAAATTTTTTCCGATTATTTTCAAGGATTATTTTATTGTGTGGTGAAGATCGTAGTTGAAATGTAATTTTTGATTTTCGAAGAATCTTAGAGACAGTATTGTTAATTTATCATTCCAAAAACGTTTACAATGTTTTGAAATTTTCTTTTTTGAAATCATATTCTTGCTTATTGTGACGAAAATGTTCTTAATGCATGAGCATTGTTCAGTACAGTTTTTAACTAATAATTCAGGAAAAATTTCTTCAATGTGATGGTCAAGTTCTGTTTTCCATGCAAGCCAATCGACTTTTGATAAATCTAACTATTCAACTACTTTAGGTTCATTTTTCACAAATTCAAAAATTAACCCCTTAGAGGAGCTCAGAAAAAAGTTCACCATAATGGTTGATTATCAAGTTGTCATAATCATGTCTCTGATGTTGTTATCTTTTCAGGCATATTCCCAACTTGTTTGCCATGTCTACAATTGATATTTTTCCCATTGGGCTTTTGTTTGTTATTATCCAACTGATGATTTTCCCTACTGTTTGCATCATTTTTTCTGTTTTGTACAGTGATTCCATTTTTTTAATGTGGCCTTTAAGGAGTAAATTGTTTGTTTTAATGTTGATTGGAGATAACACTATCTCAAACTTTTTTCCTTTTGTTAGTTTATTTCTCATGTGCTGTGAGATTGGTAGTTTCACTTCCTAATCTTCCATTGTGAATATTGCCAGCAGCCATGCTGTTGTCCTGTACTGAATTCCTGGTGCATTCTTCAAATATTAGATGCCAGAAATCTTTTCTTGTATTTAATTCATATGATCTATTTACTTTGGTAAGTGCTACCTCTACTGTTTTGTGGAATTTTATTGATGGTGCTTTTATTTTTATCACTGGCCACTTTTCTTCCATCTTCTTCTGTAATTTCATATTTTCCCAAATCTTTTGGATTTGTTGTAGATGTTCCTACCTCTGTGTCAAGCTGCACTTAATGAGAAGTGTGTTTGCTTTCTCAATGCCTTCTCTATCCATCATTAGTTCCACTGTTTTTGTTTGCTTGTATAGATTGATCACAATACATGGGTCCACCATTATCCTATAGATTTGTGCCCAGTAGTCTATTTGTAAGTCAAAGCTAATTAATTCTGAAGTTGTTGTATCTGTTGGTGTTTTCTCCCAGGGGAATATGTTTTCCATCTGCATGCAAGCATCTAGTAGGTGTCTTGTGATATCTTCTATTGTTGATTTCATTATGATTACTACTTGGACTTTTTGTACTTTTGCCATCATTAATGTTTGGTCTACCTGTTTTTTGAGACTTTGTTGTACTCTTTTTCTTTCAACAAGTGTATAATTGTTAGATTATCTTTATCCATATTTATCTTTGTGATTTCTGCTATCTGGTCTTTATATGTCATTACACTTTGTGTCATCTCCAGGGTGAATTCTTCCTCAAAAATTATGTGTACTGGGATTGCATATACAGCCTTTCTAATGTTTTGTTCATATCTTTTAGGTAGCTGATTATTACATTTACTTTTAGTCTATTGTTCACATCTAGCACTAGTGGTAGATTTCCCCCTTCTGTCTTCACCACTTTTCATATATGAGCTTTTGTTTCTGGTGATAGTTTTTCAAAAGAGTTACATCTCATTTTAGTAGTTCCAATAAAGTAAGGATGCAATGTTTCTCCATCAATCTTAGACATCCATTTTTCTCTCTCTTTAGATTGTACTGTTCACTCTGAGGTAGTGTCCGAGGAGGCATGTAGCAATTTCATCCTTAAGGGTATTCTGCTGGTGCTCAGTTCACAGTCCATAGGCTGTAAATCTGTAATGATGGTCTCTACTACTTCACCCTTGGATTGGTTCACAGTTGATTCTGTAATTACTTGACCAGTTGTGGTTCCTGTGGTGATACTTTCAGCCTTGAATCACGTCCATATTACCATGGTTCTTCCACCACTTACACCTTCCTCTAGAACTCCAAGTGTCTCACTGCCATTGAATCACTGACATGGACTCTCAGAAGGAAAGTTGTGCTGTTGTGCACCAGTTCTCTGCATGCCCTTGAATCAGCTTTGCAGATCTCTGGTGGGAGAGGCTATTTGTCCATTTGTCTCCCTGTCCTTGAATCAGCCTTGGGGAATACCAGGACAGCTTCTCACTCTGCATTGTCTATTCATCAATTCTTTGTTATTGTCCCTTCTGCCATTGAATCAACATCTGGTTTGAGAACTTCTTCTTACTCTCCTTCTCCTATTCATTGCTGAGAGTTCCTCTGTTTGTTGATTGTGTCATACTCTCTTCATCATCAGCTGGTGGATCATTTTCCTCTTATTTCCTAAATTCAGTTAATAAATATAAGTCCCATATTTCAGGGTCATATATAGGTTTATCTCTTGCTGTTCTTCAGGGCAGTACTCTTTCTCCTATGCTTTTGTCTCTGATGTCTGCAGTGAATTCCTCCTCAAATTCTTCCTCAGGTAGGCTATCTAAATCACACATATTGTATATTATTTCATTGCCATTAATTTGGCTTATTTTGAACTATGTGTTCTTGTCTATCTTCATTTCTTTGAAGTCCACCAATGCTCTCTTGAGTTTTGAAAATGTAATAATCTGTTATTGTCCAGCATGCACTGTAGAGTCACTCAGGGCCCTTCTTTATTTTTATTTATTCAATTATTGGCACTCTCTAATTAATTTGGTGCTATTCACTACCTTTGATTTAGTGATTTTGTTAATTTGTAGTTTTTCAAACTTAAGTCCCCTTGATTTAGAGATTATGTGTAATTGCTCATTTAATTTGCAAGGGAATTAAGTGAATTTTTGTAAAACAGTAAATATTTAACTTTTCTTGTAATAAATAGGGAACTTACTGTTATCAAATGTCAAATAAATTTCGTTCTCACTGGATAATGTTTGCTTTTTCTTTCATTATTACTATACTAACATTTTTAGATTTGGTATTGTTAATATGATAATAAACTTGTAAGATCTGGTGATAATGTGGGAGGAACTCTGCTGTGGCTGGGGTGATAACTTGCTCCTTGACAGATGTGAGCCCATATTGTGGTTGCTTTATGGCTACTAATAGGCATATGGAATAAAAGAACTACTAAATCTATCAATCATACATGCACATACTATCACACAATGCAAATATATTATGCCATTGGTGTACACAAATACATGATAATTACACATTATTTAATATCTTTATTACATGAGCTGAGATAACAAACACTGAGCTAAATTTGTTTTATTGAGCTAGAAATTAAACTTGAGATGCACAATTAGCACCTTGGATGGTAAGGATGGATTCTAATGACTTGGCTTTGGAGAAATGCTGTGTGAATTAGTCACTACCTGAACTGCCACTTTGGAAAGGATCATTTAAATTTTCTAAAGTGAAATTGGCGAACTACCAATCTTCATTTGTTTTGTTAGAATATGGGCTGCTCTCAGCAATGGTAATTCTTCACAACCTTGTACCACTCAAGCTGCTAGACAGAGACTGCTGATTCTACATGGTGACCNCTGTCAATGTGTGCAGATGGATCAATGTTCAGAGATGTACTCCAGTTGTGAAGTTTGTGCACCTACCAAGGTGGTCACCTGTTTTTACTTGGTGATTGAAATGTGATACAGAACTGTTATAGTGTTTTCTTATTGTATTTGGTTTCATTTTTCCACTGGGTGTGAGTCAGCTGGGATGGATTTCCCCTGACCTCGATCTACCTCACCACCTAATGATGTACAACTTTACCTTATATGTAATTTGGCATTTTCAATGCTGCAAATCTGATGCCATTACCTGATGCCATATTTCTCCTACACAGTTGGATGTTTCTCCTACATTTTTGGAATTGTTATTGGAACCTTTTCTCTTACTTTACTTTTACTTGTTTACTTATTCTTGTTCTTATGGATATGGATGTGTCTATTTCTCATAATGGGATTCCCACTCAGGGTTTCCCCTGTGTGAGTGCTGGCAGCTTGGACGCTGTCCCTCACACTGCTGGACTTAGTTCTGTTGTTGTTTTACCTACTCCTACCACCACCAAACCTGTTTCTGGTATATCTACACCCTCTGAAGTTTTTCTGCAAGAGACCCCAGCTCCTGCTGCCCTGTCAAATCTGTTTCTTTTGTATACACCACTGTCACCTCCTTCAGAGTTGCCAACATGTGAATTCAATGGCTCAGAGAAGCCCTTGCTGAACAGATCTCACAGTGCCTCTCCTGTGAAGCCCATTTTGATGCCTTACAAGCTGAAATGAGACAACAAGCCACTGCTGCTTGGTAACATGAGAGACACTTGCTTGACTCAATCTCAGCCTTAGAGATGCAAATTCAGGAATCAGTCCCACATTCCCCATTGATTTCATCAGAAGAACCTGAGTATGTAACTCACACTCTTTTGGACAAGGCTCTTGATGCTCTCTCAGAAAGATTCTCAATGATTATCTCACAGACAATGTCTGCCCACCTTTCTCATGCTGTGTCAGCACCTACAACATCCCCTGTGACACCACCTTTCATTACCCCATCACCTCTTTTACAAGTGGAGCACCTACCTTCACCCAGTCTGCTCTTTCACAAGTCACAATGCTAACTACAGTAGCTATGCTGAGCTCTTGCACCCCAAGTGTAACAGTTGTGTCCTCAGCACCCATGAATGTCACAGTTGCTCCAACTACTACGATTGTTCCACCTTCTCCTCTGAGTGACCCTATCAGGTCTATGACTACCCATGGGCCATGCTTTACTCAGTCCATTCTGTCAACTGAAGCATCAGGAAATGAACAATCAAATCTTTTCAACCAACACTCAGTGTTGACTAAATTCACCAGTTAAATAGACAAAATTTCACAGTCATTCAATGAGTGGCTCTTTCTTTTCAAGCTTACAATGAAGCAATATAAAACCACTCAAGATGCTGCTGCTGCACAATTTCCCATGTTCCTTCAAGGCCTTGCGTACAATCAGTACATGATGCTGGATAGGGAAGTTAAGACAAATTATCAATTACTCATTGGTCACTTCAAGGACCACTACAAATGCCTCACATCAAACAGCAGTAAAAAGACACTTTTATGTGATCTTTCCTTCAAGAAGGGAGATAATGTGAGGACCTATATTACACAAGTCAATAGACTCTTTTGCCTCAGCAAGTTAACTCCAGAGTATTTGTGACATGATCTATTTTCATACATTTGTCAGGGCTTCCCTTCTACCATCAGGAGCCACCTTGAACTTAAATGTGATCTGGAAAATGACTTAAACTCTATCATTAAGAAAGTGATAAGTATTGTCTACATGTTACAAAACACAATGAACATCAAGAATGATGCTGGTAACCTAAAGACAGGTCAGGCTACCTCCAAAACATTAACTAACTTCATCCCTGCAGATGTGAATGGATTATTGATTGTCCAACTGTTACCACAACCTTAACCATGTAATGGGGGTGTGTAGAGTCATTTGGGGCCCTTCTTTATTTTTATTTATTCAATTATTGGCACTCTCTAATTAATTTGGTGCTATTCACTACCTTTGATTTAGTGATTTAGTGTGAATTGGTCACTACCTGAACTGCCACTTTGGAAAGGATCATTTAAATTTTCTACAGTGAAATTGGTGAACTACCAATCTTCATTTATTTTGTTAGAATATGGGCTGCTCTTGGCAATGGTAATTCTTCACAACCTTGTACCACTCAAGCTACTAGACACAGACTGCTGATTCTACAGTACTGATTATTTGGTAATGTCTGTATTATCATGTGGGGTCTGGACCATACTGTTTTTAATTTTCTAACTTGGTTTGTGTCTGTGAGTTTTGTTGGTGTGAATGCAGATACTTTGTATCCTACCTTATGTGCATGCCTGTACATTTTTCTGTTATAGTTATGTTGTTGTCTCATGGCTGATTTCTTTATGTTGTGGCACATTGTTTCATGAATCCCTGTGATCTGCTTCCTTAATTGGCTTACATAATCATTATCCAGGCTTTTGCTGTATTTAGAATATTGCATTGATAGGGGCATAGCTGTCTCTCTTCCAAACATTGCTTTGAATGGGGTCATTCCCATTGTTGAGTGTACTGAAGTATTATGGAAATACTCTACCATCTCAATCACCTCTCTCAATCTATTTCCACCTATTCTTGATGTTGCCACCCTTATTAGCTTGATCAGTGTTTGGTTCAGCTCCATTGGCCTGTGGGTGATAGTCTGTTGTTCTTTTGCTCACTATGTCTAAAAGCTTTGCCATTTCTTGGAAAAGTCCACTTTCAAACTAGGGCTCCTTGTCCATTATTATTGTTTCCATCAGGCCAAATAATAGAATCCATTCTTTTAGTACTATGCCTGCCATTGTTTCTGCTGTTGTATTTTTCATTGGGATCATCATTGCATATTTGGTAAAATTGTCTACCATTACCAGCAGATGTTGTTAACCTTCTTTGTCTTTTGACAGCATCTCCAGGTCAATGTGGATTATCTCATTTGGTTGTGTTGCAATGATTTTTTCCAGTGGTGCCCTCTGTATTGGGAAATGCTGTTTATTGTTTAGTAAGCATGAGGTACATTTGTTGATTATATCATCTGTGACCTTTCTTACTGCTGTCATTACTAATCTTGCATTAAAGTTTTTTTTGTCTGTATTATTCCTAGGTGGCCTTTTTCATGTATCTTTTGTATCAACTCCCTCTAGAAGTAATCAGGGATTGTGATGCTATTATTCTGGTCCTCTATGTATAGTAGTCTGTTCTTGTTGATTCTCCATTTGTAAAGCTCATTGTAGCTTGCTGTTAGCTTCAACAGTATAGTTCAGGGTTCTTTTATCTTCTTGATGATCTCACTAAGGATTACATCATTTCTCTGCTTTTCTACTATCTCTTGTTCAGATATTTCCTCTCTCATTAATATTGGTAATACCACTTGCCCCTTCTTGTCCATATTTATCTCAGGCAATCCTTTGTAGTCTGTGTGTGGTAAGAACTGGAACTGCTTTTTCTCCCCATCTATTTTTACTGCATCTCTTTAGTATTCTGGTAGTGACGTCCAAAAATCTGCATTATTGTGTAAAGTCCCTTTCTGGTGTTCAATTGAAAACATGAACTCATTTAATTATTCAATCCATCATGATACTTTTCCAGATTTATCTCTTGAAAACTTCTTCAACTAGGCTAGTCCACTATAGTTCATTCATACTCTAAATTCTCTGCTAATCAGGAAATGCCTGAATTTTTTGCTGCTTTCAATCTGTGCCAACATTTCTACTTTGGTCAATCTGTAGTTTTCCTCTCTTGGATTTAGTTTCCAGCTAAAGAACTGTATGGGAACCTCCTTTCTTGTATCACAGTCTAAGATGAATTGCTCATTGTAATCTGGTGTATTCAGTGATGGCAATTTGTTAGTTCTTCTTTGATGTTGTCTAGCTCCTCCTGTTCTTATTATTCAGCTTTTCTATTTTTCAGATCATCTTCTACACATTATCTTTTATGCATATTCTGCCCTTCTCAATTGTTCTTCCCAATAATACTCTTTTCTTTTAGTATGTCACATTGGTTTCAATTGATGCAGAGTCCTGTTTCTCCAGTATTGTCAAAGTCCTTTCCAGTTTTTCTAAGTGCTCTTGTATTGCATCACTTGTCAACATTATGTTGTCTATGTATGCATCAACTCCATCTTTCATTCTGTGTGTCTTGTTCTTCAGCACTTTTGTAGTGTATTTTTGAAAGGTTGCTGAGGTGTTGCATAGTCCAAATGCCATGTATATCCATTCATACAATCTGTATGGTGTTATAAATGCTGTTTTTTCAATATTGTCTTCTTCCATTTTCAATTGCCAGTATGCCTTGCACAAGTCTATTATTGTAAAGTAATTGTGCTTACTTGCCTCATATAGAATGTCCTCTATTTGTGGAAGAGGGTACGAGTTTTTCATCATTACCTCATTCAATTTGTGGAAATCTATGCATAAGCAATACTTGTCACCTAGCTTCATGAATACTGTTGGTGCTGCATATGGGCTTTCACTTGGGTGAATGATCTTATTATCAATAAATTCATCTAGTATGTGGTTGTATTCATCTCTCATTTGCTCTGGCACTCTTCTAACTGGCACCTTTATAGGTTTGTCCATTGCTGTAACTATTTTGTGCTTTTCACCTATTCCTTGTCCCATGCTTATTTCTCTGTAATTGAATATTCATTTGTGTCTTTCCAACATCTCTCTTAACTGTGTCATTTTATTCTTCTCCAGGTGTGGGTAATCATAATTTCTTATTTCCAGTATTCTGTACATATCTTCTTTGTTTGCTTTCATCAATATGCCCTTGAGTCAGTTTTTGGGAGTACTTGCAACTTTGATGGTGTTTGTCCACTTGCCCTTGAGTCAGCCATGTGGAGTACTTTCTGTTTTCATTTGCCTAGTCCTGAGTTGATCATGCAAATTACTCACTCCATTGTTGTCATCTATTGCTCTCCAAATGAGTCTGATGTTGGATTTGATATATTTTCTGTATATCTTCACATGAGATTTCTTTAAGTTAATGTTTTTGTTCATTGCATTGAGGATTGGTATTTTTCTCTTTCAATTCTTCACTGTGCATTGATACTCTCTTCATGTTAATTCCCTTGTTGTCATATAGCATTATGTCAGCTGTTATTGGGTCTTCTGTCTCTATCATATGCCTCCACCATTAGTGTGGCTGCAGGAGAATGTCCTCCTGCAATTTGAACATGATGGTTTTGTGTCTTCCTTCTTCCTCATTGATTTTGATTTCTACCTCCTTTACTTTTATTGTCCTATTTGCATAATTAATGACAAATCCATTTTTTGTCAGGAAGACATTGCCCAATATAACCTTGTACAGTAGCAGATTGTTATGAATGTCCACCACTACCAGTGATTGCTCAAATGTTATGTTTGCTATTCTCATCTGCACTGCATTTATAATTCCTTTTGTTTTGATACATTCTCCTGATGCATTGATCAAATGTTTATTACAACTGTTCAAGTCTTCCTGTTTGAAACCCTATTTTGTTGTGCACTCATCTGTGATTATTGAAGTTGCTGATCTGGTATTGATTGTTGCTTTTGTCATCACACCATTAATTGTTATTGTTATCATATTGTAGCATAATCCAAAGCATAATGCTGCTAAGGGAAGAGAAGGATTGATGATTAGTCAGAACTAATATCAAATTATTATTTATTGATTAAAAACAATTTAAATTTATTTATCATTATTATGTTTGTAAAATGCAACCAAGAAACAATATAGCAAATTAGTACTTGTTGATGAATAATTTGACAAAACAAAGGGGGCAATAATGCTTCCATTATTTTTAGCCATTTTGGCAGATGATAAAATTCAAATTTTGCACTACAGGTACTTTTTGAATTTAACTATAAATAGAGTGAGAATCAATTTGGAAACTGTTGAAGTAAATTCTTCAAAAATCTTATCTTTAGATTTCATTTGGTTTGCTTATTACCAAATCATGTCAAGCTAAACAGTAGATGCATTAGTAGTAGCTTGGGCACACATTGTGTTGCATCTGCTACCAAGCATTGACATAGGTTAAATGATTCTTTTAAATGATTATTCCCACTTCTATGCAGGTAGGGATGTATGCACATTAGCTAAACAGTAGATGCATTAGTAGTGCCTTGGACACACATTGTGTTGCATCTGCTACCAAGCGTTGACATAGGTTAAATGATTCTTTTAAATGATTATTCCCTCTTCTACACAAGTAGGGATGTACAGACATTAACTAATTATTGTATACATTTCTGTTAATCTTCACTTAACTGAAATAACTGAATACTGTTTAGGTACTATGCCATCATAGCTCTACTCCATAGTTGGTGTGTGTGTGGCCTCTCGCCAAATCTGATCTCTGCATCACCTCACTCATATTTCCATTGCTGAATTAAGTGGCTTCCAACCTCCACTAAGTTCTTATGTGTTCCCTATCCTAGCTCAGTGTAGTTCTCAATACTAGTTGTAACTGACTTAAACTCTATTTGTAATGTGTATCTATGTCACTTCACAACCTTGCAATGTCCCTAGCTGCTTAATAATTATTAGTTAGCCATTACCAAAAAACTTTTGGCCTTAAATAAATTAATTAAAATAAGTTACATAACAACTTGCAGCTTCCTACCTTACATTTAATAACATAATACATGCTTGGTCTATTTATCAGTTTATTATAGGTCACCTAAGTCTATGAGATAAAATATGTATAACCTACAGTAGGCTATCCAGCCCTTTTCTGTGGACGTCAATTATTAAGCTACATGTAAATGTTTGAATTGATAACCAGTTAAACAGAGAAAAACTCCCATTCATATACCTAACATAAATGCAGGTTCATGGTTTGGATCAAGGACCCTCAAGTCACTCCAGATATGTTCCCAAACCACTACTACTGCATTTACTGTTTAGCTTGACATTCAGTATAAATAAGCAAACCAATATAAAATCTAAAAATAAGATTTTCAAAGAATTTACTTCAACAATTTCCAAAATGATTTCTCACCTATTTATAGTTAATTTTCAAAAAGTACTTGTTGTTCAAAATTCAAATTTGTCTGCCAAAATGGCTAAAAATAATAGAAGTGAATTCACCCCCTTTGTTTAGTCAAAATTTGATGACAAGTACTAATTTGTTATGTTATTACTTGGTTGCATTTACAAAGATAATCTGATAATTAAACTTAAATTGTTTTCTAATTAGTAATCATAATTTGATCTTAGTTTCAACTAATCATCTGATCTTCTTTCTTCATTAGCAGCATTATACTTTGGATTATGCTACAATTGGGAGTGATTCGAGGCTCCTTGATCCAAGCCATGAACCTGCATTTACATTAGGTGTATAAATAGGAGTTTTTCTCCATTTAGCTGACTATTGATTCATTGATTTGCATGTATTAGATAATTGATGTCAGAGATAAGGCTAGTTAGCCTGACATAGGTTATATCTATATTACATTATCTTGACTAATTAGGTGACCTATAAATAGACTGATAAATAGACTGAGCATGTATTGTTATCTAAATGTAAGGTAGGAAACTGCAAGTAACTATTTACTTTATTTATCTATATTAATTAAAGCCAATAGTTTTCAGTAATTGCTGAAGTAATATTTATAAAGCAGCTAGTAACATTGCCAGGTTGTGAAGTACAAAATTACACATTACAAATTGAGCTTAAGTCAGTTATATCCAGCCTTGAGGGTTGCACTGAGTTAGGATAGGGAGCACATAAGTTACTTTGTTGAGCTGAGACTCAGAACTACTTGATCAACAACAAAGGCAAACAAATGTGGATTGATTCAGAGATGAGATCAGAGGTGGCTGGAGGCCATGGTAAAATCATGGAAGGAAACTGTGACAATGTTATACCTAAATAGTATTGGATTACTAGAAGTTAATACAAGTTAATAACAATGTATATCCTGTCAGAGTAAAGGATTAATATCAGTACATCCCTACCACATCTAATGAAAAATAATAATTTAAAAGAATAATTAACTCTCTGTTAAAACCTGGTAGTGGATGCTACAATATTTACCATAATTTCAAAATTAGGTTTTCCAAATCAACAAAGTTTTTTCCACAATTCCTGTTACATATGAAATAAAGTCAATCAATGACAGGGAAATAATTTCAGGAAAATTTTATAACCATGAATTAACACAAATTATTAGGAAACATTCATGGATTAGAATAGATTAGTATAACTATGGAATGAATAAACAAACAGATCATTCAGTATGGAGAGATACTTTGTTCATTTTGTTCTCTGATTCTATCAGGTCCTCATCCTCATAATAAGCCTCTTTGTCTCCAATTATGTTTATCTGTTTGGTGCAATAAGGTTTCTTGTGACTCTTTTGTCCACAACTGTAGCATTTAACATCTTTTTCTCTCACTTTTATAGTCTTCCCATCCTTTCCTTTAAT
>CABFPE010000579.1:401735-416466 GCA_900660155.1 Hofstenia miamia
GGGGGGGGGGGTTACTATCCTGGGTGCTGTTTTCTTGGCACTGCCTCTTTTTCCTTTAGTCATTTTATCATCTGGTTTGTAGTGGTGCCCTTCTTGGTCACAATTCTAGGCTCTTTAGCATTATGTTAGGGGTGGGTAAATCTCTCTTTTGACAATTGACTTTCATGCTGATATCATGCTGCTTGTAGTTACACTTTTACTTGTAGGAAATGTCAAAGTGTTTGAGTTGTTCCACTGAATCTTTCCTTGGTTGTAGAAGAGATTCTTTGTATTCTGTGAAGAAGCAGCTGTTTGCCTCTGGTAGATAAAAGAAATTCTTTTCACTTTGCCTGTTCTTCTTGGCTGTCATGTTCACCATGTAACATCCTCTACCAGGCATTATCATTGTTTCTCCTTTGTTACTTTATAACATTAATGTTGTACTTGCAGGTAGGGATGTACTAACTTAATACTGTTCAAATTCCATTTGGTTCCATTAACTTTGATTAACAAAACATAACTAATAACTATTTAGGTGACAAAGCCACACAGCATCTCTTCCAAATGTTGATAGTGGGCATCTGCCCAAGGTTGATCTCCACATCCAGTATCACTTGTTGGCTGACAATCCACTTGGTTGAGTTCCACTTCTCAGCTCATTGACATAACTTATGTGTACCCTATCCTACCTCTGTGCATACTCAAGACAAGACACAGCTCAACTTAGTCTCTATTTGTAAAAGTGTTTCCTGTTCATGCAACCTGACTTGTCACTAGCTGTGTAGTTAATATTACATTTAGCCATTACCAAAATATATTGGCTTTAATAAACTAGTTTAATATATAGCAGCTTCCTAACCTACATTTAATAATCATTACATGCTCAGACACATTATCAGTCACATTATCTTCATTAATTTGGATCTAAAATAATATAAATACAAATTCCTAGGTTTTGGATTACCAGCTGTATTTTGAGCTTGTTAATTGTAATACATGTAGATAAATGATCAGTAGTCAACTAAACAAGAATAAAAACCCTATTCCTAACCTAAGTGCACTTTCATGGCTTGCACAGATACCCTTGAATCATTCCTGTGATGGATCCAGTCCACTACTAAACACAGCTCATCTAGTTTGACATTGTATCAGAAAATCAAACCATAGTAAAGAAACAATATAAGATTCCAAAGAAATTTCTTTATCAATTGTTTAAATGAATCTGAATGTATTTATAGTGCAGAGTCACTCAGGACCCTTATTTTGATTAATTTTGATTATTTTGATTATTAAGTTCATCCAAAAGACAGTGTGCATAAAGTAAACAATCAACTATTTAACAACTTTAATTAATATTTATTAAGTAATTAACTGTGTATAGAAATTAATACACAACAACAATGAATATGCACTTGTTTCATATATTAGATTTTCTGCAAGTAATAATAAGCAACTAAGAATGATTACCACCACATATAAAATAGTATAATTCTGCACACCAATGAAGAATGAGCTTTTCTAATTTCATATTGTAGTTACCTGTAAAGTTGCAATCAAGTTGCAAGCTTTCTAGTATAAAAACTTCTATGCCTATCAAATTAACCTATTCTATTTACCATCTAGTTGCTTGTAAGAAGCATCAAATTAGGCATTTAGAAAGATCCTAAATGTCTGCTATAATCTTATATTTAACAGCATTTATATTTAACAGATATAAGACCAAGATTGATTATATACAGAGCTTTCAAAATTTAAAGAAAATGAAATTTAAGAACTTTTCATACTTTGATTTGAAAATTTGAATATTATTAAAATCAAAGTTTCATTTGAATTTGAAAGTTTGAAAATTTGATTTCAAATATACATAGCAGAACATAAATAAATCATACATAGTACATTATCTATAAAGAAGGAAAACATGGTTATTGTAACTATTACATAGAAACATATAATTTTTAGTAAGTGCCCTGTGACTTAAGAATATTGAAATTCCATATTTATTTATCCTAGGTAAATAAAGAAAAGAGATCAACATACATGTGGTCATGATGTTTGCAAATTTTGCAAATTGTGTTCACTGTTAGGTTCACTATCACACATACTTTAACAGAGATGTCGAATCAAATAACGAATATCAAATAATTCGGTCGAATAATCGAATATTTCGCTATTTCTCTCGAATACGAATAGATTGATTTACTCGAATACGAATTCGAATAATAAGGTTCGAATAGCACTATTCAATTATTTGATTTTTGCAAAACATGATTGGAATTGTTATAATGTATGATAAATAGCTAAGAAAGAAAAAATCGTTCTAAATCATTTACGATTATTTTATTATATCATTTTAATACTATAACTAAATTTATTTGACATTATGCTTGTGAATTCGGAAACTAAAATAGAAGCAACTTATTAATCGGCGTTTAATTTAATATTGCACTAAGAATAAGGGTTTTTGTATGAGTACATATATGTTGCGATGGTCTTTTAACTTAATCTAAATTGAAATGTAATTATGGCCACTACATTTTGTATATTCGTTTCATCTTATTCATTTTAGAAAATGCCTTTGGATAAATGGGAGCCACTTGCTAGTAAAAATGAACGACTAAAGGACAAATTTTTATGTTGTTTTGTCGATAAGAAAAAAACTTATCTACGCAAATGCATTAGGTGCAGCAAAGTTCTGCAGTGTAAAGACTCATCCACTACGTCTTTATTAAATCATTTGAAAGTTTGCACTTCCGAAATACCTACTGGTTCTATTTCTATTGACACCTATTTCTGTAAGAAGGGTTCAAAATTTCATGTTCAACGACAATTGGTGTATCTTGATAACATACCAATTACTAAGGTGTGCAATTCTCCGAGGCTTAAATCATTATATCAAAAATCTGGGTTGGTAAGCCCCAGTATTAGCGACNGATTTTTGCAAAACATGATTGGAATTGTTATAATGTATGATAAATAGCTAAGAAAGAAAAAATCGTTCTAAATCATTTACGATTATTTTATTATATCATTTTAATACTATAACTAAATTTATTTGACATTATGCTTGTGAATAGAAGCAACTTATTAATCGGCGTTTAATTTAATATTGCACTAAGAATAAGGGTTTTTGTATGAGTACATATATGTTGCGATGGTCTTTTAACTTAATCTAAATTGAAATGTAATTATGTATATTCGTTTCATCTTATTCATTTTAGAGTGATAAATGTATACGATAAAAACTAGGATTTTTTAATAATATTGCTTTTCTGGGCCATTCCTGGGTGACATGGATGATCTACATTCTGATTCGTAGTGTAAGATAAACACATCTGTACTCTTGTACAGAAGATTGTGGGTTCGAATCCCACCGAATCAATATAGTAATAGTTTATATTGCTCTGTACCGAATTGTGTTGTCTCAACCTTTTAATTTCCATGTCGATTTACATACAGCAGATTTTAGTTAAATAGAAAATAAATTAAGTTTAGTTTGATTTCGCATATTCTAATTTTTCCTGTTAATATTTGAATAAATATTCAATAATAAAGTCAAAATACTTACCTTTTAATGTTGAGATGTACATAAGCCTAAGTATTCATCAATGAAGAACCATTACAAAGTTCTTCAAAGATAGACACTAGGATGGATATATGAAATATATATCTTGCAAGTAAGAATAATCTTGAACAAACTAGAAATCGCAAGGTCTAAAATAAATGAAAAAATCGCACAAGGAAACATTAAACGATGTCGCCCTTTTAAAAATTTATGTAATTTCTAAATCAAAATGGTAAGATAACCTCGCCAAGTAGAAACATTTCATGTGCGAGGGAATTCACCTACACCCTTCAAAAATATTTCTTCATTCTCGATCTCATCTTGAAAACTTGATACCTATTTCATATTCAAATTTCAAAGCTTAATATCATAAATATACTGGCTATTTTCCACTTATTAAAACTTCAAGGAAAATTCGAATAATCGAATTCGAATACGAATAATGAAAGAAATTCGAATACGAATTTGAATATTAACTTTTCAAATAATCGAAAAACAAATATCACTTTTTCGAATATTCGACATCTCTGTACTTTAATGAATGACTCCCAGAGTCCCAGAGTTTTACTGTAATGAATGAGTTTACAAAATCATTATTAATTCTTTTCAGAGGTCTTCATTTTTAATGTTAACAATAATTTTCAATTTATTATATATTTAAACATTTTCCATAAAATAATTTTGGGGAAATTTAAGTTTGTGTAAATTTTGCCAATAGTTGAATATCAAAGTTTGCTCTTTAGCCTTCAATGTTTCATTTGAAATTTGAATTTTACAAAATTTGATTTGAAAGTTTGGAATTTTTGCAAAACTTGGAAATTTTATTTGAAAGTTTAATAATTTGAATTTGATTTGAAAGCCCTGATTATATAACATTAGAGTATAGCTTATAAACAAGCATTCAATTATTTAAATACCAGAAAAGTTTTAGTAAGGAAAACCTTTAAACAATGGCATAAGAGTATGGAAAAATTGACATTCCTATTATTTTCTTCAGGCTATTGTTTTGCAAAATATAATGTAGTCACTTATAAGTCCTTCATTTTGCAAAATACAAACCTGATTTACTAAAGTTTGAAATACATACAGAAACAAACCTGGATAAATTGTGCTTGCATCAAATCCACTTTGCTTGAACTCAACCACTTGTTTTCACATATTTGTTTGTATTTTGCTAATCTATCTTATAAATAGGGCAGTTGCATGCAATTGCAAAAAACAATTTTACTTGGAAACAATTTGCAATTCACTGATTTTTAAAATTCTACAATTTTAAACCAGGGTAATAAATGTTAGAACAGATATTAAGTATGAGTAAAGTAACAAAGGTTTACAAAATCCATAAATTACTCCATTGCAAACTAAGTAATGCAAAAATCCATTTTTCTTTGTGTGTAAAATGAGAATAAATATTCAAACAGCGTAAAAATTTATTGCATATTCTGTTCATGTTTTCAAAATGAACTTATTATTGTAGAATCATGGGCTGGCAGGGTAATTTAACTAGAAAACTAATTGACTCTGCAGAAGGTTTTAAGTAGTGTTCATACAACAAAAGCCCCAATTCCAGAAGTTAGAATAGCAAAGAACATATAGATATAACATTGGTAATTCATCCAAGTAAGTAATTACTTTAGGTAAAATCCAAGATGACCAATTCATATGGCTTCCAGCCAAAGCAGTGTCTCCAGAACAAAGTAAAGTGCTTAACCTGAGTGACTGGTGCTACCCTATTTGTCTCACTTTTAATTTCTATCTCAAGTCAAAAAATAAAGCATCTCATTTTCATTGTTATCTCTCATCTCACTAGTTAATAGTCTGTAATTACCAGACATTCACACTAGCCAACAGCATAGTATCATCACAGTGTTATGTGCTATAAGTGCATGTATGTGTTGAACTTTGAACAAGAGGTTTATTATTATCCTATACCTAACTGTATGCATAACCTAAATGGTCTACAATTTGGGCTGAATAGTCTAAAAGACCTCCAGGAGCTATGTGTTGCCCTGTACTTGAGAAAGCACACCCAAATTGTTGCTGAACTTAAGCAGTTATTTTCATATCAAAAAAATAATAAAAATAAATACAAAGGTAAAACAGTAGTTGAAGCTAGATAAAATCTATTGACCTTTGTCTACAAGTTCTCTCAGTTTTATACAAAAATGAGTTCATTACCTGCCTTTGTTTACAATTGAATTGTTAACATAGTTTAATCATGCTAGACAATTTGTTTCCCTTGCAAATTTAATTTGAGCAATACAAATCAGCACCAAACTAGTGATAGCAAACTAAGATCGAAATTTTGGAGATGACGTCACACTGACGTATGTACAAAACATATAACATAAATGCTCAATAAAATTTTGCAAAATTCTCCAAGTGACTCTACATTATGACCCAAGTTTCTTCAACTATGACATCTTATTCTAATCTTTATTACATATTGAATACCTTAACACATTCATATGATTCTTTATCTCAAACATTGAAGATTGAAATATGTTATATTCATTAAATATTTATTAAAAAAAATTCTCAGTTATTACTGTCAATAAAAAATAATTTATTTCTTATCAGAGAGAATATTTTTCATTACTATTAATTGCAATAGTTTCACAAAATAAAAACTAAATTGGTAGAACATGTGACTTCTTGTGTTATTATCTCTGTTAATCTGTTGGGTTAGTAGTAGATATTGAGAGTATATATTTCAAAAGATTGAAACTGAAAGCAATCTCAGGTATTATAAAATTAGTAATTTTTAAAACTAACTTTTAGATAAGCAATTATTTGCTTAAGTAATATGAGCTAATACCAACAAAGACATTTATTGTTGCTTGGTTTAGTAATTCATTATGTTTTTTAATGATTGTCTGCATGGATAAATTCTGGCAGTCCACATTTCAAGACCTAACCAATTTTTCACAGTTTAAAGGATTATATTTGTTAATTGAATGCTAAGCAATAAACCTAAGTTGTAAGATCAGTGCTATTTCATTTAATTGGGTCAATATCCCTTGAACTAAAACTTATATGGATTTAAAGATTTTGAATTATGCTGCGACAAAATTTTTTCATGAATTTTTTCATATAAGTCTAATATAACGTTTCATATAATACTACTTTAATAATATTATTAGGTCATATTTCGTGTTGTAGTAATTAATTTTTAAATAACAATTTGACAAAATTTTCAGTTAAAAAATTAGTATAGAATCAAACGAGTTTGGAGTTTTTATAATTTTATATTTATACTTGTGTATAGCATAGTAAATAGTATTTGTCAGATTTAGAATAAGCACGAGCATTACAGAAGAAAATATAATTTTCCCTTAATTATTAGCAATGCAATTAGAAATGTAACTTACTAGCAGTTGAGAAATATTAACGGTTTTTTGCTTTCACATTTTTTTCAAGTTCTCTCTGAGCATGCGCATTCATTTTCTCAAAATACTTTAGGCCGCAAGCATGCAAATGTATTTGATAACATACTTCAATTTAAGCCCAATGTGCGTAAATTCTTAAGGGAATTCCTTGTTTCTATCAAACGCCATAAATTTATGTAAAATGGATTTTTGTGCTAAATATCCTATTCAATAGATACTTGTGTCGTCAATTGTATATAAATTTACCTGTAAAAATGTTCCCATTTTTATGTCGGTCAAACCCTCTTTATATGTAAACGAAAAGTAAAAACTAATTTTAAAGCTTAAAGTTCTGTTTACTGCAATTGCAGCATTTCTAAAAAGAGGCGAATGAGACGAGGCCTGTGATTCTGCATATTTTTTTATCAAGTCTATTCAAGTCAGATTTCGATTCCCGACCCTTTTCTACGTACATAAACCGATCATACATGTAAACACTTAAATAATCGACTGTTTTCCCAGAATAAAAACATGAATTGTAGCATTTTCGTTTATAATAGGTTAAAAATTACGAGTTAAATATCATAGCATAGTATATTAACCAATCAATTATTAAAATTCAGGAAAGCAAACATCATCATTTGAATAAGTGCATAAAGCTTGTTTACCAACTTAAAATAATAAGATTTTAACATAGCTTGACTAGAATGACGAGAACGTCAATTTTTTATGTTAATAAATGAACTGCAATCTAGTCTTGATTTTACACTTTCAGGGAAAGGCTACCAACATATCAACTTTGATGCTAGTTATGATTATTGCCTAGACACGAGTTGAAATCAATGAATTTGCATGTAAGTGTAGTTGCAGAAACCTTTCCTGACAGAAAGACATAAGGAAGCCAGATTAAGTTGGGCCTAACCCTATCTAATGGAGATTTTACTGTAACTTTGGAATGAAATAGCAAGTGATTACTTAGAAGAAATTATTAGTGGCATGCAGAAGCAATATCTATTATTAATAATGTCAATTACTGAATGAACCTGAAATATAAATTAAGATTTTAAATTTTGTTGAAACACGAAACCTTTAATAGTGTATTTTTTGGTTATTAATTATTATAGCCTAGTGTTGGTTTGGAAGATGAAATCAATTAATTAAACAAGAAATTGTGTGGTATTGGTCATCTTTAAATTTTTTCGCCACTGATGCATGATTTTAGATTAACCTTTATCCATATTTCCAAACTTCAGTAATTTTAGTGGAGTTAAGTGTTTGAGTGATTTAGCTGATTACGGAAGTTCATTTTCATTTATATAGTTCATAGATGTTGTAAAATTTAGTATAATTGAAATGTAATTATGCAAAAAATGAATGATTACGTTTTCATTAAACAAATATTTTCTATCTTTAAGATCGTTCTTAAATTCCATCCTACCATATTATATTTAAATTTAAAAAGTAATTCTTATAAATAGTACAAAATAAATTCATTCTTTACCATTCGCAAATTTCTGTCTCTTGACGGTTAGAAAATATTTCCTTAAAATCTAAATGCATTCTTTAAATGTTGATTGTGTAATTTTTAATCCAGGGACTAAATTAGTTGATTTATTGGTGACTCCAAAGAATAGTGCATCATGCTTCTTAAATGTGATGATATGAGATCGTTGCCGTTCTAACTGCCTGCGTTTATCCTTTACTGAATTTCTTGTTTTCAGTTGCTTGAATCATGTCATAGCTCTAATACAGTATTATTTTAGTTGCTGACTATAGAAAGAAGTTCCTTGTGTGAGTATTCTTTGTCAACACATGTCTGCCGAATTTATTGTTTTTACCGAAGAGAAGACGAGGCATTGGACTTGCTATTTTAATTAAAAATTCTTAGGCTTTGTATCGTGCGCTTGGAGTGTGCACAGCAAAAACAACATTGACAAATTAAATTTCTGTGCAAAATATTTTCAGTATTTGACTAGAATGTTTAAGGGTACCAAAATGATACATTAATATTCATTTCATTTATGAAATATTTCTTTCCATTTTGGCCTATGTCTTTGCAACAGATTTCTACTGTTTTGCAAGTTAAAAACAACATTGTGTTTGGGTCGTCAACTAAAAGTTGGCTTAACACAATTGTTTAGATTTTCAAATGAAAAACATACATAAAATAACCATACAATTTAAATTTTAAATTGAATATAGTAACTGAGTAAATGCTACAGGATTCGATTTTTATAAACAGAAGTGTTCATTATACCTTATTGAAATGCAACCATATATTTAGTTTTGCTTGTAATATTTATACGTTGCTTTCCATTGAGTGAATTGACATAGAACAGAGCATGCTTTTTATTTATATCAGCTCTTTAGCTTTAATTTAGCAATGTTAGAATTATTAAAATATATACATGTATTTTGGTTCAATTTTCGCAAAATATTTTTCTGCCGAATTTATATATACAAAATACGCTGTGTCAAATGTACTTTTGGTAATATCCTCCAAATTTGTTACACAGCGTATCAAGAGAAAATTTACCCTTGACACAGCGTATTTTATTAATATCTTCAACAATCGCAATTAAAGAATGGTTATATTGAATTAGTTTGTTGCAATTTGTTGCAACAATATTTGTAGACAAAAAACTCTTTAAATTTGATTATTTGCAGTGAAAATAAATATAATTAATTTAACTAAAAAATTACATTTGAATTCATAATCGGAAATTTGGGATTTTTCTAAGGAGATTTTCATTGAGGTAGATGACGTTGTATAAATTCAGGATAAATGAAACTTTAATCAGTTGTTGGGAAAAAATCGCAAGAAAAAATTAGCAGAAAAAAAGCCTCATTTTCCATATTGTGTTTCTTTTCTAGACAGCATTTTATAAAAATTCATAATTTATTAAAGAAACACTAAAACTTTCTTCTTAGCCATCCAAAAATACGCCAGTACGAATTTGATATCAAAATTTTACTATTAAGAAATGCCAAAATCCTTTAATTACTTTAAATATGTTTCATTAAATGATGTTAAACCATGGCCAAATTGCACAATTTTGATTGTTCTGTAAATCAGCAAAAAGCGTAAGCCCTAAACTTTGTAGGTGTTATAATCCTGCACGCACTTTTTTTGTTGATTATTTAGTGAGTTTTGCAATAACGTTTACCGCTTATGGTAAAACTAATCAACATTCAAAGACGTAGGTTTGGTCTGACAAATGAAAATTTTCAATTTAGATTAGAGGTGATGAACCTGCGGGCACCAAAGAATTTTGTGTGGGCTACAAAACTATTTCACAATCACTCATGTATAACAATATTGCCATTCATTACGAACCGCCTCAAAACATTGCATGATATTAGTATTTTTAGCTTTTAGTTTCAGCACTTCAAGGTAACATACATGTGTATTTGTGCATACCTGGAGAATACATCAAGTGAATTTACCATATTAATTGATGAAAATTGAGGTTGTTGAACTTATGTGAAAAAAACAGAAGATTATATCTATTTTGAAATTATAATATTAGCATGTTATATAATATTGAAATGCAAAAAGTTATAAAACTACCCTGGATTTAATACCTTCACCTGTATGATTCACATGGCCATTATTTTGTTCTTGTTTGTTGTTCATTACTGTTGATTGTTTTAGAAATATAGATAGTAATAGAACTTAGCCATTGTGCGGGTCGTTGTAACTAACAAAGTGGTTATATATATATATATATATATATATATATATAAATTTGAAATTGCATAAATTTCGATTTTGAAGCTCTCTCCAAAGCTTTGCAGAACAGGCTACTGAAAGTATCATCTAAAACGCGTAAATAATAATAATGAATGACTTTATTTAGTCGCTGAAGGGGTCAGCAAAGAGGAAAGCCATTAAAGATTTCTTCAAGCTCGGTGGCAGGGAAAAGAAATCAATCGTTGTTAAAGGGTTGACAGTCAAGATGTAATTAGCAGCAGTACAAGCACGATTGAAAAACGAGTGAAGGGTGCGATGTTTCTTTGTACGACGAATGGAGAAGGTGACAACATCATCAGAGCGAGTGCAGCAGGAATTAGAGAACTTAATGAAATCAAAAGGATCAAGATCCAATTTGCGAGTCAGTAGTCGATTGAACAGAAGGAGCTCACAGGCATGGAAGTAGAGTGACAGCGCGAGAGTGGAGAATTTGAGAAGGGCGTCTTTGTATGGCAAGGGAGAGATCCATTTGAAGGCACACTTCTGGAAGCATTCCATAGAGTGGAACAAAGAGACGCATAGAGAAGGATGGCGCGAGGAATGGGCTTGAACAAAGAGAGTTTCACGGCAGCTGTGGAATTAAAGGGAACATTGTTATTACACAGATTAATTATATTTCAGTTATGCCTCCAATTTCGCTGTCCGACCTCAAAAATTTGAGCGATGCCCAGTTTACCTGTGCTGTTGGTGGTCTGAAGAAAGACGCCATCATTTCGTTGTTGCGCCAAGTGGTCACTGCTCTCTCTCTACCTCGACTCCGTCCTCCAATGATGGCCCTGCCGTCATATCATCCTTATCTGAATCCCTCACAAAACTTTCCTCTGATGTTTCCTCACTACAATCCCAAACATTCTCCTACAGTGCTGCTACCTCACGTTCTGTCTCATCTCTCCCAGGTCATCCTGCTCCGAGTTTCACACCCGTGCTTGCTCCTCCTTTTGCTCTACCGTCTCCTCCTAAGCAGTCTATCCCTTCATCTACTAACTGTAATCGTCCTCGTCCAGTTTTTGGTTCTAGTGCTTCCTGCCGTCTCCCCGCTGTTCCCATTAGTTCACTTCCGCCGCCTCCCCGCAAAGCTCATATCTATGTTCGCCGTTTTGCTGTCTCTGTGTCCACCTCAGATGTTGCTGACCACCTTCGTTCCTCCTCTCTCCATTTGTATCCTTCCATGTCGTCTGCGATCAAGTCTCATCGTGCACTCATGAATCCTAATGTGTGGTCTGAAGGCGTCTTGATTCATTATTACCGCCTCTCTGACGATGAGCGCAAATCTTTTGGCCTTTGTCCCCGCCACCCTAATGCGACTCGCCGTGACTGACTATCTCATTCTGATCTTCCTCCTCCCCATAAATCTGGCTTTCTGTATTGCTTGCCAATGCCCACAGTCATGTATCTTTGAACCGTCGTCTGTTTTTACAATTTCTTCTTGTAGTCTTCTGTTGACTTCATTTTCATCACTGAAACCTGGCTTGATCCTGCCGTTGCTGATAGTGTTGCAGTCTCATCAACGTACAGTAGACAGGATGAGTTGAGTACAGATTGAGGGAAGTGATTGATAGCAACAAGGAAGAAGAGAACAGCAAACACGGAACCCTGATTAGCACACTAGGAACAAGAGCAGTAGAAGAAATAGACGATTTGATTTTGACACACTGACGACGATTGGACAGTTAAGATTGAAAGAGTTCGATGAAATCAGCATCAAAGCCAAATAAACATAATTTGTCAAGAAGGATGGAATGAGGAGCCGATCAAGAGCTTTAGAAGTGTCAAGAAAGATAATGCAACCAGGATCATTACGATCAGAGTGGAAATAGTAGTTTTCAATCAATGTGAGCAAGTTAGTGATGGTAGAATGACCCGGAAGGTTACCATGCTGGGAAGTGGAGAAATGGTGACGAATTTTAGGGAACACATAACAAAAAAAGACTCTCAAAGATGATTGACAGCCGAGAAAGAATAGCTATTGGACAATAAAAAGTGACTTGAGAGGAGGGAAGCTGATTGGATTTTAACAGTGGAGAGATCCAAGGTGTTTTTCAGCAAGGCGGAGCAACTGTAGGAGAAGAGATGCTTTAAGTGAATGGAAAGAGTTGAGGAAGTTTCGTGGATTACAAAGGATGGGACGCCATCAGGATAGCAAGGACCAGACAACTTGCAAAACTTAAGCATGAGGGAAATATGTTCATTGAAGACGATGTCACATAGGCGAATCAATGGGGAGGTGGCAGGAGGACCATTACAGAGAGAGAGATAGGATCAGAAAAATTCGAGGAGAAATAGGTATTGAAGAGATCAGCTTTCTCAAGATCCGAGTGAGCAGAAAGATGGTTCGAATTCAAGCTGGGGAGGTCAGGTTTGGAATGCAGAGAACACATGAAAGCATAGCAGTGTTGAAGAGATCCAGATGAGAAGCTGTACAACAGAGAGATTTTGTCGAGTTCCATGAAGTTGATCACGTCTTCGGTGAGAGAAGAGAGTTTCAAAGAATCGGAAGGACTGTAACGGCGTTTGTTTTCCTACGACGAGGAATAAAGGATGAAATAACTTGGTGAAGGAAGGTGTACCAGTCATCAGCAGATAAAGTATCATTAAAAATGGGCAATGAAGAAGAGATACAAAGTCACTGTTAGATCGAGCATATTGGGGAGTGGCAGGACAAGCAGATGGGGTAATAGAGTTGACAGACTGACTGAAGTGAACAAATGAGTGATCAGACAGTTTAACCGGAACAGGAACCATAGAGTTGTCAAAAATACGATCAGGGTGAGAGGGCAAAACCAAGTCAGGGAGGGAGGGGCTGGAAGTAGGAGAAAGTTCAAGAGAGTAGGAAGCAAAAAGATCCAGAACAACGGATTCATAGGCGTCATTAGAGCCAAGAGCATTCCAACAAGCATTAGGAAGGTTGAAGTCACAACAGATGAGGAGGTGAAGAGGAGTGGGGAATCCAAGTTTACGAGAGAGAGAGTGATAGACTGATCATGAAAGTACTCGAGCATGGATGAAAAATCAGCAAGGGGAATGCGAAAAGGACTGCTGGAAGGATGGTTGTAAACACAGAGAAGAGAGACAATGTGATCACTGAGAACAACAGCACAACCGCAACAGAAATCAAAGGAAAAAGACTCAAAGGAGAGGGGCCTGTGTGTCAAGGTTAGGGCGATGAGAAGCAATCAGAACACAACCATGACGACCACTAGAGCGATCCATACGGCAGAGAAATTTAAGTGCGGAGCTAGGAAAAGCAACACTGTCAGCAAGAGAAGGATCAAGCCAAGCTTAAGTAATGAAAATGAAGTCACCAGGAGATTGCAAGAAGTTGTAAAAACTGAGACGACGTTTTAATGATGCAAGATTGCGAGCTTTGCGGAGCAAAAAAGAGAAACCAGAGTTGGGATTAGGAGTAAGATCCAAGCTAGGAGGTGCAGGTAGTCAATCACGACCAGAAGCATCACGACAGCGGGGATGAAGGCCAAAAGATTTGCGCTCAGTACCGGATCTGTACTTGGTGGCATGGGAATGACGTCATCAAATTGGAGAGAGGAGCAACGGAGGTCATCAGCAACATCAGAAGCAGAAACAGAACTAGCAAAACGGCGAAGAAGAGAACTAATCGGAAAAACAGGCAGTTGACAGTAAGAACCAGTGCCAAGGACGTGACGAGGGCGATGATTGTGGTGAGTAGACGGTGGATCAGACTGTTCCGGGGCAACTGACAGAGCAGGAAAGGGAGCAGCAGGAGCAGAGGATGATTAGGACAATTAGTAAAGGTGCGTGAAGCAAAAGCACTGTAGGAGAACATTTTAGAATACATGGACGAAACATCATAGGTGAGCTTGGCCAGGGAGTCTGACAGAGATGAGAAGACAACATTGGAAGGGCTGACGTTGGAAGACTGGTGTGAATGTGACAGGGAGGTGACAGCTTGGCTAAGGAAAGAGATGCTGGTATCATTTTTTAAAGCACCAACCGCCGATGCTATGTGCATTATTGCAACTCTGCAACTGATCGACTCCATCAAAAGGTCCGATATAACAAATAGATGGCATGCCGATGATGGAAATATTG
>CABFPE010000579.1:420107-446039 GCA_900660155.1 Hofstenia miamia
ATCTGAAAATCAACATGTTACAGTTGAAAAAATGCGAATTCTCTTGGTGTCGTTTTTACTGACTATTACAATTGAGCATTACACAACTAGACTCGAGACCTGCTACTTTTCTGGCTAGACTATGGTTCTGGTATTATATTTGATAGGAAGGATACCACACAACTGGATCACCATCGACTGTATATAAAATGCTACATTTGCAGTAAAACCCTGATCATGATTATCTATTTCATCAAGCAGTGGCACACTTTCAATCTTTACCACCCCATTAAGTAGTGAATCATGAACTCATTCTCTTCTTCGTATCATGACAGCCAATGATATCCACGTAACAAACATCTTATTTAAAATGGCTTAAAATTTCTATCAATTTGATAATAAATAATAACTCCCAATGTTGTATTAATATGCCAGCAATGATATGCGTAACAGAAGAAAGAAATGTAGTAGGAAGAGATTAATATTCGTTTAGTTCACGGTGGGAAAATAATATTAATAAAATTTCTAAAAGTATTAACCCTGTAGCGCCCCATGTTGCAAATATGCAACACCAACTTTGGGGAGTAGGACAGATGGTTGTACAGTGATATGTTATTTTTTTCATTTCTAGTGGATTCCTCTATAACCCAGTGTTGCAAATATGCAATGTTCTGTTCTGGTACTGATTATTTTTTTAAAATTTCACCCTTCAGTAAAGTAGCAGTTCCTATGTTATGTGAAGTTGATATATGTCTCTACTTTGGACCTCTGAATGAAAATTACTTGGTGGATGATCGGTTTTTTGCGTATTATTTTTGAATCAGTTTTACTTCAGGCATGATTTTAATGCCATATATTCTCAAGGTTTGTAACAAAATCTTTCACTAGTTGCAAATATGCAACATCATAAAAAATTTCTAAATAGATGTGACCTCTCCAAAAAAACACCACATTCTGGTTAGATACTCTCTCCTATGTGTAATTATGCTATGCAGTATTTTTTTTTCGTTTGCGTTCTATGCGTGGGTGCTACAGGGTTAAACCATGTTTTAAAACACCTGTTTTTCATTGATGTTTATTAAAAGTGTTTTTTATTATGACAACAGCGCATAAAATTTGAGATGTTGAATGTTGATGTCGCTTGTATCAAGCTCTGGTTCCATAGAAATGGGCTTCAGCATTAAGGGAGGGACTCACTCAGACGGAGCTGCGATACCGTCTTTCACATGAAAAACTCCAAAAATGGACCTTTGTCCAAACAGTCACGAAGAAAAAATAAAGCTTTTCATGTAAAGACGTCTTTTTCTTATTAATTGCTCAGGAGTTTTAAAACACCTGTTTTTGATAAAGAAAAACGGTTAAAACGTTTTTTGTTAATAAAAAAAACCCTGGTTTAGTTTGTTGAAGTTGGTTTGTTGATGAGGAGATAAAGAAATTTTGATGAAACACATAAATTACAAATTGCAACATCATCTCATTTATCTAATATTTGCGAATTTAGATCATAGCCGTGAAATTGAATTGATCATTGAATAGCATGTTTCATATCAATTGACTACTTGTTACTCAATTGTATACTAAGCGTGTGTGCAAATGCGAAATTTCTAATAAGATCGTGTTAAATAATTTCACATTTCGTTGCTTATGTGTGATTTTCTATTGTTGTTCTTTGCATAATTCTTGCTAAATCTGAGTTATTTTAACATTCAATATACCAATTTACGAATTCTCCTCACTTGGGATATCTTAAATCACGGGGAAAACTTTACACACTCATCTGTTACAGCGGTCACAAGTGTCCACATATTTGTAAACTACAGTCGTTCACGTGAGTTAAACTTTTCTATCTGTTCGCTTTGATTTTTGTTTATAAAATTATGATAAGTTTTGTTTTAAATCCCTGTTTGTTCTGTAGGATTTTTCGCATAATACTCTAGTATTATTTTAATTTGAGGAAAGTATATATGCTTTTGAAAACCGAGTTAATTTTTCAATTGAATAAACGTGTGTTCTACATATTGTGATTTGATGTTAGGTTTTTTACTATAGTAAGCAGGTTGATTTAAAGCTCAGAAAATAATTTTAGTTCTAATTTATATTCATTGTGCACTCTTTGTGATTTTAATTAAAATTAATGAGCCAGTCACGATTTCGATTTAACTTATAAAGATTAGCCATAGAAAGCGCGTTCGATACATCTAAACTTTAGATATTTTTGACATACATTCCAAAATTGATTAGCAAAATTTGCCCAATCCTGTGGAACTTATTCTTATTTTTCAATACAGAAATCATCACTGCAAATAATGATAAAATGTGCCAAATTTCATGGTTTCTACTTAATAATAGACTTAGTATTACTTCTGACATTCGGGGTAAAATGAAAGATATTTACAAACTTTCTAGTATTTTTGACCCAATTCATCTTCTAATTTAGGTTATATTACCCAATACTAAACCAGAGAAAACGAAAGTAACCGAGCCATTGGCTCATGTTTGATAGTAAATGACAATGAGCTCTTTTGGATTTATTTAATTTTTTGAAATAGGAGAAAAACTGCTCGAAAATCTCAACTTTTCTATAATTTGTAGCAATTGCATGAGTTCAAATTAGCATTGCATGAAATGTAATAGGACATATTGAGATTACATTGGAATTGGCAAGTGAATTACATCTGATTGATTCGACGACGATTTTCAATGCAAGACAGGGATTTAAGCACGTTATTATTATATCCTTGTCTATTTTAATTTGCGTTTAGTTATATATATATATATATATATATATATATATATATCATTTAGGTCTAGATTAGTGTAAATGTTTGATAATTTCACATTTCAAATATCGGTTTATAAAGTTAATTTGAACTTATAAACATTTTTGTACTTTCAATTTACTATAAATCCCGGGAAGTAAGTGCACCTAAACTTTGATTTTACTTGAAATTACGGGCTTGAGCTGGAATTTAATGGTCAAGCTTAGGTTTATATGTAACAATTATGTTAGGATGAGATGTTTTATAACTGCAATAAAAACTTTTGTTTAATTTTGATTTTTTATCTGTTACTAGGAAACAGCACGTGCTATGCACGGGGATTTCTATGGGCTGTATTAGATGTTTAACAAATGTGTTGTGTTTAATATTTTAGGAACGAAATAAGTAATAAATGTGATCATCATGGATTGGTAAAATGATTTTTAGTCAGAATTTTAGCATATGACACTCCTTAATTAACTATTTAATATTATAAGTATATTCAAAGCATGAGAACACCTAATGCAAATGAGTGTATAGAACAAAATCAAGTCCATTATTGTAGGTGTATAGATAATTGATGACAAATTGATTTTTTTATTTGATCGAGTTTTTCACCGCGTAATTTTTGCATGAATTTCAGAGGGCCGCACTGGAGATCCAATATAGCTTTACTTTAATTAAGCAAAATTCGTTTAAGCTATACAGGTAAAATTCTAAGCATGTGGGTTTACCATTGTATCCATTGTGGCGGGAATCAAACAACTAAATTAGACTACATTGACTATTAGAGATAAAACAACTCAAAGGAAGCAATACAAAATAGACTTTTCATTACAAATGGGTCCTTTGGGAAGACTATTGAGAACGTTTGGGTTTGAAACGGTAGGACAACTCTATCGAGCGTTAAACAAGTAATCCTGTATTTTGTCTTCTCAATACATTATTTGGAATTGAAGTTTCAATTGTTGTTTTCAAGAAATAAAAATAAAAACAATAAAACAAGGTTCTTAAATGTTAAACCTGCTTTTTATTTTTTAATAACATGCACTTGTTGACGTCTTTGCAAGTTGGCTTAATATTGCGCATTTAGTGGACCTGAGCAGCTGAGCTCTTTCCTTGAAAATAATGTATCGTGGGTTTGATTTGGGGTTCGATATCTGCCTGAGAATTAACTCCCACTTGTATCTGACTGAAATATGCTACATTAGTATATAATTGATTAACTGATAATGAATACTAAATGTTTACCATGTAATCGTGTTTTAGAATCATGCTTTCCGCAGTAAGCAACTGTAAGTTTGTTTTCATATTTAGTCGGTTATCAGTAAAATGATTTTGTGTCATTTTTCCTCATGACAAATTTTTTCACTATTTTAAAGTTGACCGATAGATTTGCTGTTTTAATAAGATCTTTAGAAAAGTCATAGCGTATCAAAGTAAATATATTTTTGCAGAGGGTTATTATTATGTAATCATCAACTTTATTTTGACACTTAAAGTAATATGTATAAATTATTAATTTAAAGTGTCCAACAATGAGATTAAAAATCACTTAGAAAACATGCAAAGCAATTTGTCCTATTAGGTATGGTTGAATTAGTATATTTTTGAATGTATTGAATTATTAAACCTTTGCAATAGCATAGATACAAGGAACGAGGTCGCATGCACCATCCGCAACTAATAGATAGAAAAAATCAGAATAGCTATTTCAGATCAATTTTCATAGGCTATTGCATCCTCTCGTAGGCCGGAAATAAAATTTTTTACCATGGCGTAGAAGTAGGTTTATTTTTTGTAGCAATGATGTATTTTTTGCTTTGTATAGCATAGGTAATGAATTCTGCATTTTTAGAATAAAACGTAATTAGGTTAATTTTAATTACGGCTCATAAGTAACAACAATTCTTAGTGATTCACTCATGGTATCTACTTCTATGCATTCATAATCTTTAGATTGAGAATGTCTCTTGATACTTTCATTAAATATATTAACGAGGAGTTAGAAATGCACTTCACCGGCACAATCATTTAAATATAATCTGACTTTTAACTAACAAGATGGGTCACAACGTTTGTGAAACAACTTTTCCTTTGTATTTTTAACCCCAAAATTTCCAATTAAAAGTAATAAAAATTTTCGCTACTAAGTAGACCTATTTCAGGCAATCAATCCTGTGCAATTGATTACTTTATAAAAACAAATTGTTCTGAATTTCAGACTATAGCTTTCGAATGGTACCCTTATCCTTGACAGAGACTCAACATTAATCTCATGCCTGAGGTCCAATTATTAAACAGTAATAGTATACCGATTTGAAGAAAGTGTATCATGCTAAGTGGAAAAATCCAGCCTTGCCATGGCCCTAAATCGGGCCTGGATCTAAGCTCTGCAACTTTAGATATATTTACAAACTATCTACAAAAGGCATTCAAAGCTGCATTTCTCTACTAATATCAAACTTGACTTTAGGCATGGGTAAAAATATTTATTGTCAGCTGATTTAAATCTGCCTTATAACCTTGACCTATTAATTACTTTTTTTCTTCCTCTATCACTGGACATTCTTACAATCGTCTTTCCTACACATTTGCTGACTATACAACTCTTTCAACAGTTTTTCCCTTTCATTCCCTCGCCTTTAATGCTCTACGCACATTTCTTCCAAATGATCTGCTCCGATTCTTCCGAAGTGTTTCATCCATCGGCAAATCCTCATTATACCTAGTAAAAAGCCGTCATCAACTTTTACCTTTCTATTACGCTTCCCATTCTGTGCCTCTTTACAATAAACTCAGATATCTCAAAAACTTACCCGTTCCTCTTTTGGCAAATTTTCTTTTTTTGGTGAAAATATATCAGCTTTCAGAGGCCTATCTGACTTTATCTAATTAGATAACGCTAAGTTTCTCCATTTATTTTCTTCCGAATTATCCCTCACTGCTGCACACAAATATCTAATCTTTTTAATTAATATTCCTGCTCTGCATTTTCTCAACTCTAAGTGACCTTTCTCTTACTCCACATACGTTCTTTCAAATTTTGGCCTCTATTTCTAATTAAAAACTTTGTACCCTCTCCATCTAATGCTTTTTTTCAGCTTGTCCGTCCAATTCTTTTATCCTCAACTTTTCCTCAGATATTTAAAAACTCTGTCTCTTGCGTTTGATGGAATATTTTCAATCATATCTATTCGTTGATCCGAATCTAATTACGATTTCATATTCCGCAAATCTACAGTCCTCTCTTGTCTACGTTTCTTTTTCACACCTTATTCTCACTTTGATAGAAGTATCCCTCTTTTTACTATCTATCTCAGCGTCAAAAAAGCTTTTGACAAAGTTTTTCTTGTTATTTCAGTTTCTAAACTTTCTCTTCTTGGTTTCGATTCCTAGTTTGTATCACTTCTACCGAGTTATCTCTCTAACCAAATCTGTTCGTATGGAATCTGGTTTCAGATAAACTTCCTGTTACCTCTTATGTTTCTTGTTGTTCTGATTTGCTTCAGAATATCAGATCAGCATATAGAATTGGTTTAATGGATTAAATACTTTAATATATAATAATGTTTAAACACACTGCTCGCCAATACAATACAATTTCCGTATCAACCTTCTGCTAGTAAGTTGACTGATAGGGAGTTGCTGCGCACCCCTTTTGGTCATTCATGGTTTATGAACAATGGCTTGCTATGTAAATAAAACAAACAAACGACTGATAGAAAATTTAACGATTAATAATAGCGATAGGTATAAAATTGATGGTATTATAGGTGTGCTTTGCGTACAGGATGCAGATACGACCGATTGTAGTCACAGCAGTGATGGGCATGAGCTTAATTTTTAAGGCCTGACTCAATCTTCTCATTTTTTAAATTTATTGGAAATAAAATGCCATTTCAGACATAATTGGTCCGGAATTACTAACGAATATGTATTTTATAATAGATAAAAATATACTCGTACGATTAGTATCGTAGTTAACTGACCAGAACCTACATGACCTTTAGAGAAATCAATTCAATCCTTTTCGATCTCTGTTTTGCTACGTATTTTTTTGTAAAGTTCATAAATGTATTTATTGGTAAATTGAATATTATAAGTATTTTTACGATTGTTTGCACAGTTATCACTTTTAAAAAAAATTGCTGTGCAGGGCTAACTTCGAATATATATGTTTTTTGTGCACCAAACAAACATCTGTCACTTGTACGGGAAGTAGTTATTTGAGCGTTTTCAATGTTCATATTTCTGTCTCCAAAATAGCTATACTATTAAAATTTTGGATAAAGAACTCGAATGGATCGAGGGAGAATAAAGCTGTTACTTGTACATTAAAAATCGACTCCCATTTCAGTTCTCGACCGTCATTGGTACACCAAAATGAAACGTATTTAGGTATACATGACTGTATATATATATAAATACAATACTCTAAATTTAAATGTGTAAAAATAGCTTTGAAGGGAAATACCTATGAAATGCTAGTAAGTTTAATGACAATATCTTTGAAGTATGTTGCGAATATTGTATTAGTTTATATAATTAACATGTGTTATGTGTGCGTAGTCTTATCAATTCTCGTTTAGTGCCGGATTCTGATTCGTGTATGAAGGACGTAAGTACTATTTATTTCCCATCTAATCGAACTTAATTCGAAGCACAATTTTGTCGTATATTTATTACGACGTTTTTAATCATCTAAGCTTAATTCATTTATACTAAGTTTTAATAAGTTTTCTATTTCTTGTGACACTTAAAATCCTGTTTCTTATTTGTATCTATTTATTAAGATTGCTTCTACAACTAATTCATGTACTATTAGAAAAACATGTGCATAAAATTGTTTTGGGCATTGACAATCCATAATAATTGTGAAAATATAATGTGTGTGAAAATTAAATGTTGATAGTATTGTTAGACTGATAGTAATCATAGACCACGTTGAATCATGATTAACACATTTAATTAATATAAGAAATTTCAGTTAAAGTTAATGTAAGGCTTATAAAATCAACATTTTTTTCAGCAGCAGCCAATTTGTGATCATCTAGTGGCTTTTTTGATTTGGGCTGTTTGTATTCCCTGGGTTTGCTGTCCCAAATATTGTTTCCAAGTGAGTTTTCTGTCCCAATATTGAATTCTTTATATCAACATTGTATTAAAAATAACATTTTTATTTCTAAACCTTCTTAGCCTCAAATTATTTTAAGCATTACATTTTTGCAAAATTTTACAAATTATTCTCATATTTCGTAACGTTATCAACAAAAAATTCTGGAATTTTTTAATTAATTGAAATTTCATGATAATAATAATATATCTAAGAATTAGGCACTTGTAACATAAATGCACATTAATCGTGTATTTACGTGTCTCAATGCCATTTGCTTTAAAATTATAATAAGTAGTTTTTCAAATGTATTTTGCCAAAAAATTAAGTTTCGTATTACAAATATTTTGCCTTAGCTTACAAACTTAGTGAATTTAAAATCCATCAACAATCAATTTGTATGATATTAAGTAAATTGCCATATAGCATTTTCTTGTGAATGGTTGATTTTTTGTTGTTGTTAGAGACAGTCTACATGATTGGGCAAATTTGTTTGCATAAACGATTCCTTACTATAAGCTGAATTAATGAGCAAAAGTTATCTTTTTTATAAAACAATGGATATATAATGCTGTAAACAGCCAAACGTTTGTTAATAATCAGTGGAGCCTCTACGTGGTATGCTGAAAACAACTTGTTTACAAAGGTCTTCATTGAATTTACTTCAAGAATTAAATGATCTTGATATAATATTGAAAGTTTACCAACTTTTTCTTCATTATTGTTAAAAATTATGAATAATTGAGAAGAAAGAACGGCAATTAATGTAATTATTGCTTTACCTGCAATACATTTTTTATTTGTATTTCTGCTTTTAACCACAATGAGAGAAAGTTACTACAATTATATGTGAAAAAATTATTTATGCAATGATTTTACCCGACCTTGTAATTAGAACTTTTAAAAATTCGTTTTTTTAATAGTTACTTTACGACTGTAACACGTTTGTTTATGAACTTTATCACCTCGATTCTATCTTTTCTCTCATGCGGAGCACATGTTTTATTTATAGCAGGAAAGCACTTGTTTGCACAAATACATTCTTTTCATAATTACGATTCGCATTTTTTATGCAAACGTGAAAAATTTATGCATTCAAATAGCAATCTAGTTGTTTAAACTTTTCAAATTTATATTCACTGAGTGAGTTCATTCAATTCCCATTTATTTGGAAATGATTCTATTTTATTGAATTTGCTTAGTTGTATATAAAAAATCTAGGCATTATTCTTGATTCTTAAACCTAGCAGCCGCGGGCGTTTGATGTCTTTAAAAACCTCGCATGGTGCAGATAAAGCTCCACCTCTATAACATTTGATAGAATTGAACTATTGATATCAAATTTTGGCCAGAGTTACCTTATTTTATCTTAGGCTTTGCAAAATATTTCAAAATTTTTGCGTGTCATGTCATGACATCACGAAATATGTCAATGTCAACAATTGGGCAAATTTTGTCAAATTGGATGCTTACATAGTTTGAGGTTAAGAAAATTTGGAAAACTATTTTTCTGTTATATTTCAAGTTTATGATATGTAATTTGAAAATACTAAAAAATAAGATACCTAGACAATAAATGCGCGCCGGGATGTGCATATTCTGCGTAGTGAGAAGAAAGCATGCATAATCCACTTTTTCAATTTTTTTATACAAATGAGCGTAACTTTATATATAATGGATATTATCACATGAAATGTTCTCTTCTACCTTTGCGGAGATTCTGAAAATCTTTGTATTTGCCTTGGCCTTCGCAAAGATGAAAAGTTTAGCCTCGTCTTATCCCTAATGGTTTCTATCAGTTTTCAAGCAAAAATCGAACAAAGGCGATCAGCTCCAGTACGAATGACAAGCTCAGTAAAATCACTAAGTTCAGCTTAACAAAAAGTTTTAACTGTATTATTTTTGATCTGTGAGATTTCGTGCACTTTAGTTACTTTCCGTAATTCAATGTGCCGCAATTTTCTTCCGGGAAAGTTTTAACAACTAACGATTGTATGCAGTAAGATTTCTGCTTCGTTCAGTGATATTCCGTTGTAAGCGCACATTGTGTGCTTTGACACATGAAGCCATCACAATGCTCAGTGTCAATGGTTTCATCGCCGCCTGAAATTCGAAGTTGTAATTTCTTCTCTATGAACTTAAATGTCACCTTCGTTATCTGTTTGCATTTCAGGACTTTCCTCAATGTATGTGTTTTCATCTATCTTTCATATTCATCTATTTCAATAACAGAATTGTCACTAGCAAAGTTAGTCGTGTACAAAGTGCTCAGACGATTACAGGCTTTTAGAAGTGTTCAACAATATCGATCAGACAATAAAAATTTTGCATTTCACTAGATCAACCTTCGGACAGATTATGATATACCGACTGCGTTATCTTGTTTACTCATACAGCAACTCTATCAATGTTCACTTGAAACAATACATGACATCCAATTTTCAGGCCCACGTCTGATATATAAATTTTTTCTTTGCTCATTAACTTTAAATCAGATAAAATATAAGTAAATATGTGAGCAAATTATTATCCATAAGGACCAAGTTCTCTTTGTCTCCAATAGTAAATAAATGAGCTTCACTACTTTTGCAACATCGTAATTTGCTGACTAAATCATTTCTGGCTGTATTTCGTATAGAAGTTATACAAAATGTTTGTTTGCTATTAAACAGGATTAGGCAGCCTATTATTTGACCCATTGTTAATTTTCAGATTTTTATAGTAATATACGTGACTACTAGAACAATTCCAGAAAACCTTTTAAATCAAACCTGCTATACTACGAGATATACTGCTTTTTTCATTAATTTAGGATTAAAATCATGATCTTGTATAATCTTTTATGAAAATACATTTGTATTCTATTTATGAAAACAAAATGTACTTGCTCAAGCTGTTTTCAATCTATATCAAATATGTTAATATAATATACATAGGTGCTCTACCAAGCCTTCATATTTTAAGTATTTCTTTTCTGTTCAATGCCCCATATTTTTTAAGACAAATCATCGTCCAGAATATGTGTTCATTGATTGATGTTTAGTGTCGAACAATTCAAGAGATTTATCCTGATCTGAAATCAGAGGAAGTCCAACTCATTCTCCAGCAGTTTAATGGAGATCTCAATGAATCACTTGCTGCTATAGCTTCAGGTAAATTTTTTTAATATAGTTTGCGAATTATAAAACGATATATAGTTAGACTAAGTACTAAGTGTGCTTTACAATAACTCTTGCTGCAGTTTTACGTATAGGTAATGACATAAAAAATTTCGTGTGTTTACTTTGCATAACTACAAGTGTCTCATACCACGTGGTATTGCAAATTGATGAAACAGAGACCGCAAAGTGTTACATGGAATTTCTCTCCACATGCACTGGGTAAAGTTTTGACCCCTGTGTGATACAATTATTATATATGACAGTGCCCGTATGCATGTAACAAACGCAGTAGAACATTGGTTTGATGACCACTCTATCACAAAGCTATTGCAAACACCCTATAGTCCTGAACTGATTGATCGATACCTCTTACACAACTTTGAGGCATTCCTACGGATACCCTGTGTTCAGTGATTGAGAAGAAGTTATTAAGTGCATTTAACACTTAAAAAATCAGCATCTGAGATTGCATGCCCAGAGGTTGAGAGAACTAAATATGAACATTTACTGTGATTTGTTGCTGGGCTTCAAGTATATCTTATGTTTATTCATGAAATTTAACCATTGGGTTTTCAACTTTTATATAGTTGTATGTACATTTGTTTGTTTTTTTTACATGCATTTCGATTCCTCATTATTTTCTGATGGCGTATCACTTTATGTAGTATAAAGTTTCTATTATAAACTAATATTTTGAAACGTTTTCTGTAAATTTGAGTGTTTGCATATTGGTCTCTTTTCTTCTTAAAATTAATAATTTAAGAACTAAGTTGTTGATCTAAAGTGATTTTAATCTAATATATTGCAACAAACGAGTTGTTCCACTATCAGTGACATTCGCTTTGGAATATAATGTTTTTTTAGTCATGAGGCAACACAATATAAAGGCATCACGTTTTAATTTTTGATAACGCTAGTAAATAGAAATGGTCATTTATATTTTTATATTAGTTGCATTTTCTGACGTAAATAATTCAATAAATTTAAGTTATGTTAAAACAGAGCACGTTATCATTTGCTACTCTGATTTTGTAGAAGTCGTTTGGTCCACATTAGTAGATCCCACAACATTTCCAAAAATGTTAGATTCACGAAGAAAAAGTTCAAATACAGTTGAACACCATTGCAGCGTATTCACAGGGCTCTCGAGAAAAAGTACGCTATCTCAGCGATAAACAATAACCGATTTCTTGAAAACCATAAAGAAATTTATATTTGAAAAACAAACAAAATAGATTGTATACCCTATTTAATGGCAATTGAGGAGTTAGAAATAAAACGATGTAGCATAGTGAGCGCCGCTGATACGTCACGTTTGCTCTTAGTAAAAAACTCAGTTTCTTCAATTTCAGTTATGTCGTCTTCGCTTTCATGATCGCCATCACCAGAAGTGATAATATCTTGGCAAATATCAATATCGGTTAAGACTTCCGCAGTAACAACATCACTATTGATGGCAATGTCATCATTTAAACGACATTCTTCAAGATCACAACCTAAGTCCTTTAGTCGATTCCAAATTTTTCAACAAGACCAGAAGTAACTTCAGAAGGTTGTTCATCAGTACCAGAAGTAACATCAAAAGATTGTTCACGACCAGAAACAACAACAACAGTTTCAACGAATTCTACATTGCGAAAGCAATTGCGAATAGTCGAACTAGTAACACCTTTGTCCCTTGCACTACGCAGCAAAAATATGCAGATGTTTTTTCGATATGACCAAATGAGGAATATGAAGATAAGCTGGGCAGTTATCCACAACCATAGCTATATTTCTCTTTTTTCGTCCCATTTTTCAATCAAGGTTCAGCATCCAACATTTAAAAATATTATAAGTCATCCATGCACTTTTGTTGTAATCATACTCGACAGGTAGGCGCTTAACACCTTTAAAACATAGGGGATTTTTACTCTTTCCAATCACCAGAAGAGGGACGAACTGTTAATCAATAACGTTGAAATTTTATTCCTTTTTACATATATAGGCTCTAACGCTAAATTAACCAATTGAACGGGGTCTTACATGTAACTGTTTTGTCACATTACAACTAATGCATACTGGCTGCGCATAACACAGTTATTATATTTTGACTTTTTCCCACCGAAACACATTTTCCCTTTAAATGCCAATGTTTTACCTGGCGTGGTCGTCCAAAAGAGACCAGTTTAATCGGAATTTTAAATATCTTCCGGCTTAAAGGACGTCAGTAGCTGAGAAGGACATTATTTTCCCATTCAACAATTGCTCCTGTTGACTCATCTACAGAGGAACTTTCACCAGCAAGTTTTTTTCCATTATGCAGTATCGTTGTTTGAATAGATCTACATGTCTATATTGCTATCTTTGAATATCATACCAAACTTTCGCTTTTTCCAACAGCATCTGACCGAAACTTCTATGTTATCTTTTTTCGCCTAAGTAACCATTTAAGAAGCGCCTCATCACTGTTAGGATAATTTGATTGTCTAATTCGTTTTCTTGACGAAAGGGTTTGTTGCTGGCTTTCAAAAGCGTTGATTATCTTCTGTCGATCACGATTTACAATACTTGATGCTGTAGCCTTGGAAAGCTGCCTTTGAGCACATATCTCCGATATTTTCTTGCCTTTGTTCACATCCTCCATAATTTGGTATTTTTCTGGAAGCAATGCGCGTTTCATGGTTAACGATTGTAACACAATTGAGGAAGAAAATGTGGTTTGTTTACTTAGTAACACATATCTGGAAATGATTACGTACATGTATACATTTAAACGTGGTCGCTAGAGGGCGTACACTATATCCAATTAAAATAGGGATGTTCTTACTATCTTGTTCCAAAAAATACAGTACGCTATACGCAATAAACAGGTACTCTATAAACAAGGTTTTGTCGCCTATTTCATAGGCTAAAACATCGGTTCTTCGGAATTAGTATGCAATATTGATGTTTACGCTCTATCGGTGTTCAACTGTAAACAAAAATACGTATTTTATATCGAATTTTAAAAATAGGTAAAAAAATATTTAAAAATGCTTAATTTTTGACTGAGTAACGCACACACATGTTTTAATTTTCAAATAAAACTGAGCGCTCAGACAAATAGGGCGACACCCTCCGCTATTCTACTTCTAAACTAGTATGAGTACTTGGAGGTTAGCGTTACCCCTGTGGCAAGCAGAGAGTCTTAAGTCTTCCTTTATTAAAAAGTCGCATCCAAATTGGTAACCATTTTTAAAAGAATATGTACAGTCTGTTACAGAGATGCAACCGGGTCACAAATCATGATCAGGCAACCCGATCGACAATGTTTAAGTAAAAAACTATTATTAAGCAAAAGATTATATTCTAGATTTCAAAGAATTTTTGCTTAATGGCTATGCAGATACAGACTACGTTTTGTGATTCCAAATTGTCTTGATGGGCTTTGGGCCTATTTTTTCGAGTAATTCCTCACGGATTGTCATGGTGATCCGGAGATAATGTAAATGTTTTTGCTATTTTTGAAAGTGTTGGCGATGCAGGTGCTTTTGTTTTTCACGATAGAGAATCTTATATTATCAATGTTGGGTAAAATCAGTTAGCTTGTGGGTTTTATTCAATCTAGAAATTATCGAATGATTGTGAAAGAGAGAGGAGAGCTAAACCTACAACATCTGTTCAGAAATTGCGAATTAATGGTTTTGTGGGAAAGGTAACTGTTTTAACCACGATGCTTTAGCTGATATGTCGTGCTTGCTGCATAAAAACCTTATTTACTTAACAATGAAATTATTCAAAAAAAATTTTAAATATATTTAATTTGAAATAGGGTTCATGAACATTGTTTAAATCGAATATAAATATTTACTCACTGAGTGACCCGTTTCTAAACTCCTATGTTATGCTGGGCGTGGAAACGGGTGGACCGACACATGTGTCCGGTGAGGTTGGTAAATACATTCACAACAAATACGACAGAAATGCTGTTTTACGCATTCAACACCATAATATCATTGATGTCAGATACACATAAAATTTTCAGTCTTACTATTATATTAAGGCTTGGGGTCAAAATGTACCCCAAACTGTCGAAATATATGAATGTTTAATAATCTACAAATTAATATATTTAAAAATGATCATTCATGTATAATATTTAATAAATATTATTTATCTTTTTCGACACAATGGCATAAACGCCACTCCTTTTATAGAATCTTTACCTTAAACAGCCTGGCGTACTTTTTAAAGGACAAACCATTTTTCCACATCTACAAAGATTTTTCTCCAAGCCTGTTTGAAATTTGAAAATCTTGGGGTATGGGTAGGTCTATTGGGAACATACTTTAATTGAATATTGAAAATTATTGCTGTGGCAGAGAAGTTGTTGAAAAGATTAACAAGTTTTCTTAAAAATTTTCCAATTTTTCAAAAAAAACTTAAATTCTCTCCATATACTAGTGTATTTATAGTGTTTTGAGGCAATGGAAGAAACTAAGAACTTTGACTGTTTCTTGATATTTACAAAGATATGCCAAACCATTGATGGCTGCCGTACGCAACGTCAAAAGTCGAGGTCTCGAATGTCCCCGCGATCGGAGACTTCGCACAACGGCAAGCCTCAATGAGACAGAGCCAGCGGGCGGGTTTAGAGCAAAAATGAAAGAGGAAACTTTTCTCTATCATGTGGTGCTTTCAGATTGAGCACAGCTTTAATAATTTTTGAACTATAAGCGTTTAAAATGTTCTTTATAGGATCATTAAAAAATTTCAAAAATCCCCATGCTGTTTAAAGTAAACTCGTTGTGTAGTGAAAAGTGCACCCCAAACCACGACGAACTGTTAATCAATAACGTTGAAATTTTATTGCTTATTACATGTATAGACTCTAACGCTACATTAAACAATTGAACGGGGTCTTACATGTGACTGTTTTGTCACATTACAACCAATGCATAGAAAAGCATTAATTTTTTAAACTGACTAAGTTCTGGAAACACATATAATTTTGTTTTGTTTGGTGCATTCGGTTCAAATTTAGGAAGATGGGTCGGATCGGGTGGGGTCTAAATGTCATTCGGGTCGGATTGAGTCGAGTCCAACTAGTTTGACCCACTCCCAGCCCTGGTTATGCGCCGTTCTTAAAATAAGTAAAAGTACGCATTTAACATTCTATGTTCTGTAGCTTAAAGTTGTAAGGAGACTGCAACTAATGTTTGATGTAATTTCAAAGCTTTTATGTGCAGCAATGTTCAAATTTGTGTTTTGCTCTTCACGTCATTATAACTTTAGCTGCTTCATTAAATTACTTGCTTTACCTTTGTTCAGACGACTGTATAATTGAATAATATATTTCTCTTCTCAATTGCTATTTATTCCCAAAGTTAAATTAGTCAAATTACGCAATTGTGCAGTTATAGCTTTTGTTTTAACAAGATCTATTGATAAAGTTGATTAAACATTCAATATTTATGTTTGTAATGGGACAAACGTCTAGACAATTTCTGTATGATACTGAAAACGCTTGCAAAACAAAGTTCCTTGTTATTCGGCGCCTATATATCTATATAAATGCACTTTCAAAATTACACTCCATGTAGAGTTTTCAGTATATATATATATATATATATATATATATGCTTGTGTATATATATGTGTGTTTGTGTGTGCAACAAGAATAAAATCGGAAGATTTTGTTGATTAGATGGTATGTGCATAAAGTTGAAGCTCATTCTCTAAACATTAGACCTTTATTTTAAATACGTAATATAACATTTTTTGGATACAATGAGACATTGTGGTTGAATTCTATGGTAGGATTGCTCTATATGATGGGTTCTCAAGTATCCTCTGTGCGACCCCGGGGCTCTGCGAACCATATTTTTATTTCATCAAAAAGTACCAAAATATAAATGGTTCCGCAAAATTTATATAGGGACCTTGACTATAATAAAAATTTTACTTTTTTTAACAGGCGGGTAGTTATGTAATGGCTAGAAATCAACACTATCTATCTGGATGATTGCCAAGCGTTATTTTGGTCATCCATTTATCGCAAGTGCGCAGCGAACAGTGTTCGATCATATCAAGGTTTCCAGAGCATCAATAATTTGAGATCCCTTGCTCTATATAACAAAGCTTATTAAAGAATCACTAAATTTATGATATCAGTTTTGCCAATTTCCCTATATTCCTGTTTCCTCTGTTTTAAGATTTTTCCTATATTGCTATATTCCTCTTTATTTTGGCTGAGTTGCTATATTTCCTATTTTTTATATTTTTTCTTCAATTCTGCTTAGAGATTTTAAATGCATGTTTTACCTCTTAGTCTGGTGACTGGGACAGTTGGTTGCAAAGCTCTTTTAGTAATCAAGTCAATCATATGTTACCAAACTGACTTCTAGCATCTAGGATGCCAATAAAACAAAAGAAACTCTGGCGAAAAAACTTGGAGACTTGAACAAAAAATTTGATGTTCAATACATCTAGAGGTGTCCCCACTATCGACTATTACCATCTATCAAAAAACCGATGATAAACGTTGATAGTGTGAACGCTCCATCCGAATTTGATAAAAGTCGATAGTGGAAACGATACTAAGGCTTGACAATAATTGCTTAGTTGAAGTAGGGAACAGACTAGTGAAATGCCGATTATTATAGTTGAAATATTTTAACTTCAAATTATGCTAACATTGCTTACATTCCAAAACAAAAAATATTTAATGTGTTCAATACTTTTATGTTCCTATTGTGAAATTGATTTTGTTTTGTTGTTTACAAATTCATTTAATAAGAGCAGAATTTTAGAAACTTCAGTCTAATATCTGAGTTTTAATTTTGTGTTTATTCGTAGTAGTCCGTCAAATCTGTGGGTTCACTCTCAAAATTGAATGCTTTTGTTAACCCCATTGTGTTTTAGGTGAATTTAAATCAATTTTGTTGGACTGGAAGTTTGTATCGAATTCTTCATCGAAGCCAAAGAAATCGCCACAACAAGCTGAAGAGTCGCCCACAACCAAATGTAATTGATTTACTTTCAATTTGCAATGATGTTGCTTTTTTCCATTCCATTTAATCAGAAAATACTTTACCTAGCAATATTTTTTGCAAAGCATCTTGTTAAAATCTCAATATAAGTTAATCAAAATACTATTCCGCTCAAAACTTCAATGTTAATCATATTTAAATCGCTAATTCAAAATCTTCAATATTGTTAGTAATTTATCTAGACAGTGGTGAGTATTCATGCGGATGGACTAATATAAGAAATAATTGCTAAAACCATCTATAAAAACGTCAATTAATGTTAATTTTGCTTTAAATTTGAGAGAAAATGGTGAATAATTATTAATTTTAATTAACATTTCTTCTAATAATGTATACTAAAAAAAGAATTTATTTCATAAGCGTACGTAAAAGAGAGGATACTTTTAAAGGATTCAGTCTTTGTTATAAAGTATATAGTAACGTTTCACATTTCTTAGCAAAATTGAATATTTGATTTTGTAAAGATTTCGCATCTATACTAATTTGTCCCACAGTTTTGAATATAATTCTCCAGTGATTAGACATCGTATCACTTTGGATGGTGCATGTGCGTACTATTATTTAAAATATCATTTTAATAAAATTACCTAACAAGGATAAATCAAATAAAATGTTGTTTAGGTATTTCTTAATAACACTGTTAACTTAAAAGTCCTGCAAACAACCAGTATATTGAGCCCTGTTAAAACATATTTTTAATAACAGCTCCTGCCCCACATACCACTTATGGAAACACTAGTTACGAATATCGGATGGTTGCAGACGGGCGGGTAGCATTGGCAAAATTACCTTACCGACGCAGCACTAGTTCAGAGTTATTAATACCTTACCTGTTGAAATTGAATCTACGGGTATTCGGGTGAGTACGATGACAGATGAGACTTTTACGGGTTGGTACGAGTATCCGAAATACCTTACCCACACAGCCTTAACATCTCCGTGGGTTTTTAGAAATACATAAACAGAAGTTATCTATGAAAAATCGCTCAAATATTTCATGGGCATTGTTTTTCAAGTCAAGAAAACAAAAATACACATAACTCGAGTCACTCGATGCTAGAATTTTCAAAATATATCAACAAAATGCAATGATAGTTGGTGTGGCCTCATATGAGTCGAAAAGGAGGGGGGAAATTTATACGTTACTCACCGTCATATTTTGACTCTATTTTTATAAATGCTTAGTATCCATTGTCTTTATCAAAGAATTTGAAAAAATATCATCGATTGTTAGTGTTCTCTATATCCCTGTCTATGCACTCTGTTCTGCTATTAATTTTTGTTATTGCTAACATTCGATCGATGTCAATGTCGATTGTTTTTACTTTGAAAAGCAATTGTCAAGAGAGATCCCTAAAGGCTCTCGCGACTCGTTGGGTTGAGCTGGGTGTAGGTTAAATTGTATATTATGCAGGTCAATAAATTTTTACCCATTTCTTCGACCGCCGATAATTTTAAAGAATTATTCTTTAAATCTCAAGCCAAAATGATCTATATCCAATTCACTTCATCTACTCCAATAGGTTTTTCATTGAGCAGATTCTCATAATAACTACGAAAATCTCTAAGATCGACAACCACAATCTTATCAATTACAGCATCGCCATGCTCAGTTATATCTTTCGCCAAATGTGCTACTTTCAGGTAGCAATTTTCACTACGAATTCGTATTCGTCACATCCAATAAAAAGTCTATATTAATATCAACATTAAGCACATTTGTTAGTATTTAAGTCTTCAAATTTCAAAAATAAATATTGGCATACAGTAATAGTATACATTTTGTTTTAATACACATTGCTTATTAAATTTATTGAAAATTTAGACTTAGCCTGATAATGTAAGTAATCGCGGTAAGAATTTCAACAGTTACTCGTTAATTGTTCATTTCTGTTGAAATTGGTAAATTACTTAAGCTAACTGTTTACGCTTGATAGTTTGCATCAAGACCTTCCAGAGCAATGTGGTTAATCTAACTAAAGAATGAATCAGTAGACATTTTTAAATTAGTTAATATTTGAGCAATCGTGCATGGATGTTTTTTTTAATTTAGCTTCAGTCTATCATTCACCATCCGTTGTTCACATGTTAATGGCATCTGTTACACTAGAAATTTCTATCATATTTTTACAGAGGTATTGCTTTCCATATTTACATAAACGAGTTGAGTTTTAAAAATGAGGAAGATGATTCTATATGACTGCTATTGGCGCAAGTTTCGATTGATTGACTACTTCTATTTTAACTATCCGAATCTCAATTATTTAATAATATTACAACCTATATTCATTACACATTAACTGAACTCGTTTCTGTGGATTTACCGCCGATATATCAGTGTTCGGACATAATTATATGTATATGCTATTATATATACCGCAATTCCTCGTATATAAGCTGCACCTCAAACTTTGAAGTTTGTTTCTTGAGGTACACAACGTGTATAATTCGCATCCGTCACGCAAAATTATTTTTATCCTTCACTACATACGTTTTCCCATTCATCGAACGAACTTAATTTAACCTACTTACAAGTGCTGGATATTTCCTAGTATCTTGTTGTTGAATAAATTTTTGCTCAGATGTAGCTTAGCTCTGAATTTAGAAGAAGTTTAAAGATGTAATTTTTAGACTGCTTGTATTGGCCTCATCCCAACCTCTTATAAAAGTTTAGGTTTACAAGTGCGCCTTGTACATGAGGATTTACGTTATTTATATTATCGCGCAATTAATATATCTATGTAGTTTTATTTTGCAACTTATATATTCGCTAAGTAAGCTTCTATTAATTACCTATTTTCAAAATTGTTTAGTTTGCCATTGTGCATGCAATATAAATTTTGTGTAAACTGTGTTCAACTGTTTGTGTGCTCTTGCAGTATAAATCAAATCCTGATAAGACATTCTTCTATCAATGTCTATATTTTCGCTCAAAATGATACTTTGCTTGAAACAATATAGTAGGAGTTGTTGCTGTTGCCTTGTTTTTCACATAATTGATATTTGACTCTTAAATGCAATTTTGAATGAAGTTATGCTTTAGATCAAACTGCCAATAGTGGTGCGAAGTCTCAAGAGCCAAATACTAGTCCAAAAAAGATGGCATCTTCCTCCGAACAAACTATTCGCAGTAAACAAACTACCACAGTACGTAAAACATAATTTTTCCATTCAGATGTTATAATCTCTTGGTAAATTGCATTATTTAGTTAACTTCTTTTGAAGATTTGGAGCCAAACAGGGTAGACTCAGGTTGTGATATTTCTCCAGTTAGTTTCCCATCAGAAGTTTCACTCGAATGGCAGGCCTCTGAACCACATTCTGTTGCGTCTAAAGAAAACATGTATAAACCAGACGAATTCAATTGTGGAATAAATTTTTGCTCATATGTATCTTCGATGTGAATTTAGAAGAATTTTAATGATATAATTTTTATCCTGCTTGTACCTTCGTCAAGCCAACCTTTTATACGATTTTAGGTTAACAAGTGCGCCTCGAAAATGAGTTTTTAATTTTTTTATATAATCACCCAATTATGATATCTAGGTAGTTTTATTTTGCAACTTATTTATTCGCTAAGTAAGCGTCTATTATCTACCTATTTTCAAAATTTTTTATTTCCCCTTTATGCATGCAATATATATTTTTTTTCTATTAATTTTAAGGCAAAATAATATTATCAAGAATTTCTAAATAAAGAATCGCTATGAGATTAGAACTAAATATTTGTATCTGCAAAATGCTTTAGATAACATAAGGTCTGTCTACAGAGTAATTTCATTAACTATGGTTTTATTAAAGAAATGAAATCAAGAATTAATTTATATATTGTTTTCCATTGTGTATACAGGCAGTTGGTACATAGCACAATATATGTACAGAGTGATACAATAGAGCCAATATATTTATAAAAAAGGGCAGACAGAGTAAATCAGGTATAATTGATTAAATTGTACTTCTTTGATCAGTTAATTAATATTGTATCAGGGAACGTTGATANAAAGAAATGAAATCAAGAATTAATTTATATATTTTTTTCCATTGTGTATACAGGTAGTTGGTACATAGCGCAATATATGTACAGAGTAAATCAGGTATAATTGATTAAATTGTACTTCTTTGATCAGTTAATTAATATTGTATCAGGGAACGTTGATAAATTACGTTTTGTTCTAATTACGTCTTCAAATTACACAGATGGGTTGTGGCCAGTATATGAACACGGGATAGTAGTATTACGATTCTCAGGTCATTGCATAATTGTTAATACTATGTTGTCTATCTCACATGACTCACCATCATGAGGAGTTCTACCTCACAATGTCATCTCTAAATCATTAGGCATTTCAAGTATTTGGTGTTGTTTAAACGTTCCAATACAAAATATATCAAGCTCATGTAACGCTATACCTAAATGTGTATAATTAAAGGAAATATCGGCAATAAGCATGAACTATTTACCAATAGACTGTGCTCAGTAAGTTGTGGACTCCAACCAAGGCGTTAACTACAACTATACCAAAGTTTGAATAGCTGTTTATTAAAGTGAATAAAGGAATAGAATATTTCAAAATTCATAAACCTCCAATTCGACTAAATTTATTTACAGTATCAGTAGATTTTCAACTTATGCCATCTGTTCGAAAAAATAATTACTTCCTATAAGTTACTACCGTATCTGACAGTCGGTCGCCTAGCTCGAAGTACACGACTAAAACTATTAAAGTGACATGTCTTCAAGAAAACGAATCGACCAATTCAATAAATAACAATTTAAACAAACACTTAGATTTGTTAGATCTTTAATTATTGCTAATTGATCCACTGTATCAAAAGATTTATACATGCCAAAAGTTTTTAATTTTTGTAAATTCAAAATGTGTATATATATATATATATATATATATATATATATATATATATATATACCGGGTGTTCATAATTAATTGCTGATTGAGTTATTATCAAATATCGTTATAATCCTTATTATTATACTAAAAACCATCAGTAATACACATCTAGTCTACAAAACAGTTTTTCTTCTCTTTGCTGAATGATGGGTCACAGTTCTTTACAAACCTTATCCTTTTGTAATTCCCTCAAAGCAGCGTTTCAATATTGAAAAGTCCCCAATTAATACAGGCTGTCTGAGATTTGCCCAATGTAAGTAATGTTTCCATTTGACTAGGGTATAATGAAATTTTTTATTTTTCTTTAAAACTTCATCCCCCAGATTTGTGCTTCATTCGAAAGTCGTTCTCATAAGCCCTCTGTATCCTATTTTCATGTCCCTACAGTTGATCTTCAATGTGGATCTAAAATAGTTCTTCTAGAGATAGGGTTATAGGGTACTTTAGAACAATGATTTAAAAGCTGTATTTACAACAATGCATTTTCTTTGAAATTTACAATGTATCAATAAATTGAACATAATAAATGTAGTTTTTGCAAAATTATCACTTCTATGGAACACGAAATGCTAATATTTTACAAATCGGTCGGTGTTGAAGAGTTAGGCTAAAATTTTGCTAGTTTACATTTTTACTTAATCAGAAATGTTTACTGTTTACTATCGATTTTAGTTATTTATTTTTAGAATGAGTCAAAACCTAGCACTGAGCCAAATACAGCAGGAAATAACAGATGGAAAAATTCAAATCGTAAAAACAAGCGTAGGGAGCGGAAGTCTTCGAAGACCGAGGGGAACGATGAGTCTGAAGGAAAGCTAATGGAAAAACCCCACTTAACAAACAGACAAGCCAGCTTATCTTCCTTAGACAGTGGAACTGGAAGCTCGTTCAGCACTGCCTCACGCGGAAATTCCAAAAGTATGAACGTTTTTTATTTATAGCTACATTGAATAATTTGTAACAATATCGGGTCGTCATGCATGTAGAAATTTCCTACTTGTTCGTTGAATGAGTCTATTAATAACCGCTTACTACAATTTGGTGTTTAGCTTGCAATTTACTCAGGGTTACATTTATATTTAGTTTCTTCCTCAACTGTTATCAATAGGAGTTTAGTTTGTTTTATAAATTGAACAACTTTATGAGTAGAAATATGAAATAATTTGATTGCAACTATTTGCACTATTTATTGGCTAAATCAATCATCCACTGGATAATACATTAAACATGAGTTCTATATAAACATTTGAAATGTTTAATGTAATTTTGTCAGAGCAGAGTGAGCTACAACATACTTTTTCTCATTATGTGTGAAGTTCTCAATATTGGACAATATTGCTGTTTATTTATGGTATAGCTGCATTGTGCAGTGCAGATACATTACAAACAATCGGTTTAGTGTTGTCTCCTGAGAAGTCGGCTCGTTTGTAGTTGTTCGAAGGAATTATTCAGCAACAATATAACTAAACTTCTGTTTGAGTTTCTTCGTATTTTTTATCTACTGTATTCTATGACGATACTGGGATTGCAGGGGTAATCTATTTGATGGCAACATATTGCTTTTTTAAAATTCATTTGTTATTTCCTCTTCGAAAATTCGGTTAAATCAGACGATATCTCTGTTTTATTCGTATGTAAAGTGTAAACACAAAATCAACTTATTTTCATCAACGCTTATTTTACCGACATTCTTTTTAAATCAGCAGCGACCAACTTTTACATATGAAGTGATTATCGTGCAAAGGTCTCTGCAACTGGAATCTTTGGTCTCAAATAGGATTTATTGATAAACTGCCTCCAGGAATAAAGAAATCATGTCGGAAGAAACTGTTATCTTTGTTCTGTCCAATCACTGCAAATCAGAGTTGGAATGGGGCCAAGCCCCTCTCAATGCAGCTTAGGCCCAAGCCCAGCCCGGTCCATTTCAAAATACCATTTATTTGGCCGAAGCCCGGCCAAAATTATTTTTCTTTTACACCACTTATAGTTTCTTTTGCTTCATATAAGTACATAAGCACTACACTATGAATTTGATTGGACAATTTTCATAATTTATTGATGAATATGTGCATAGGTGCATGTCTGCTTTAGTCCGTCAACAATACTAATTCAATTCTATTCAAATTCAAATTGCATTGTTAACCTTAATACAATAAACGTGTCATAGAGAGCCGTAGGCCTGGATCAGACGTGAGCCCTTCCTGTAAGTTATTGCATTTACCTATTAAATAGCATTGAATGTGCATTTTCACAAATGTTACCAATGAAGACAAAAATTTCTAAATTGTTTTAAATTTGTACATAGATTAAACTTAAATTGCTCAGAGATTTTTTTAACTTTTTGTTTCTTTTTAAAATTTTTAAACGTTTCCTCTCACAAATTTAACATAATTTCAAAAATCAGAGCGCACAATGTAAATGAGGTATGTCTCATTTTTTTATTAATAAATCTGCATACATTTTAATCTTTTGCTTAGACATATAAAAATGTTGCCATTTATAGTATTTTAATGTGAGACATTGTTGGCATAACTGACCACGATTTATCATTATGTTTAATCTCCAGATATTTTATTATTATTTATAAGATGAAATTTGTGTATAACTTAATTTGTATATGTATTTTTACACGTTCTACAAAACTACTGGAGTTTCACTAAAAAATTTTGACAAGTTTTTACACGAATTTCATTTAAAATGTTGTTAATTTCTTTTATTACAACAATTTATGTAATGTTTTACTGAAAAAATGTTGGTATTCAGTCACTGTAGTAATAATACTATTTTTTGAAGCAAACCCTTTTTAAAATATTGCAACCCTCTGCTGAGGACTATGCTCTACGGCCAAGGTAGCATATATGTCACGTTTCATAAGTTCTTTCTACCACCACCACTAATTTATAAGTATTGCCACAACAAATTATTTCAGGGATTTTTTTAGAACATATCGCTTCTTATATATTCTATTACTAAAATTCTCTGCCAACTTACATC
>CABFPE010000579.1:454107-464452 GCA_900660155.1 Hofstenia miamia
GGTGGGTTAAACGTGCGATTCACTCAAAATGTGATAGATCACTTTTGAGAAATCACTAGTTTAAACGTGGCCTAAGATGCCGAAAGACCATGCCATACAATTACAATTTCTTATTGAAGCTTTATCAGCAATTTGCCATTATATGACTAAACACTAACACGGATCGAAACGCTTTATTATAATTATATTATTTTGTGCCTGAACATCTCAATGCGTATTCAAAATCATCTATGGTGTAGGTAAAAGATATTGTCTACACCCTTCACAGTTAATTTGGCTTTTTGTGATTAGAAAATATTGAATTTCATTTCTTTCATACAAATAATGTTCCTAATTAAGGTCAGTTAAATATCAAAGAACTCTATCTCTGTCACCACCAGCAGCACATCCTAACAAATTTGCCTGTTAAGTAAGAACGACAAAAATTTACTGGTGGCAACGACAATTGACAGTTTTGCAAAACTTTTGCTATTTGTGTGATTTATAGCTTAAAGATATTAATACTTTAGTTGTTGTAAATTGAACCAACGGATATTGCGATGGATACAGTACATATCAACATTTATGGGCGGGTACAGGCATAAATAATAGCTTATCGGCTCAAGCAATATCCGCAAGGCCCAGCTTTTCACGATGTGGTCATTTTCCCGGTTGGTCCTGGTGATAAATATTTGGGTGACTGTCCATATTAACTTAAATGCATTAAATTTCGCGGCTTTACTTACGAACATTTAATAAGTATTTGAGTATATAGGATTTCATGTGAAACAAAAGAAAATTTTATTTAACTATGGATGAAGGATTTCTGGAGTAAAAAAACACATTAAATTTTAGAATCCATTTTACCCAGAAGGTTGGATGATAAAGCTTAGCCGCACACTGCAAAATAAGTTACACCAACAATGGATGGTTGAGTATTTTAATTACCAGATAATATTTTATACGAAGTTCTCCGAGCAAAGAAAAATAAACTAACCTTAACCATGTGTTCATCGTCTCGAACAAAACGCGTAGTCTTTGCGATTTCATCGTCGATTCTGCGATCCATGACATAATGCTAGATTCCAGGTATTAATGTCAATCAAATTGGAATAATCAAGAAGCAATTGTAATGATAACAACCAGGATTGGCAAAAAGTGTATTTTTACAGAAAAAAACGTTTTAAAGCGTTTAAAACAATGTTTTTTGATCTTAGACAAAACCAACTCAGGGTACGAAAATTTTAGTATAAACATATAGAAGCATACATCGAACTATGATAAACCTATCAATATTCATATTTCGTTTCATACACGTAAACAAAACACAAACTTTTCTATTTTTCGGTAGAAAATCGATTATAAAGGTACGAATGGACGAAACCCAAAACTATTTTCGAATCTTTCTTATATAAATTTGAAAAAAAGTTGTATTAAACAGTGTTTAAAACATGTTTTAAAGTGATCTTGTTTAAAACATGGCAACCCTGATAACAATAGCAAGATGCTCTGCAAAATGATGATGACGATCAAATACCCGATGAAGATAAAAAGAATTTTGAAACTAACCTTCATATGTGTTCGCATTGTTTCAATGGCGTCAGAACCGATTCCGTGAGCGACGTTGGCATTGGACAGAATATCGTGACCGTCTTTTTCACGTTTATCCATTTCGGCTTCTAACGAACAATCAATTAGATGTATAGCCAAGGCATTACGCGGTGTAAGTTTTCGATATTTTATCGGATTCCCTGAGCAAAGTTTAGAAAACATTATCGAAACAATCATATAAAGGCAGTTTCTACAATCACATTTTTTATCAATTTTATTTAAATTTTGAATACATTTTACATGGACACATCTATGGGGTTGGACCGCTCATGCAATGATAAAGATTTGTGCCTAAAACTTACTTTGTGCCTGAAGTACATGTTAATATGAAAAAAATTTCAATGATAAATCCGATTTTTGTAGAAACATTCAAAGTATTTCCATACCTAGTGTTCTCCTGGACGGGATAGAGTCAGATCACAAATTTAACCGAAAAAGAAAGAGGAGAGAAACCTCTATCTTGTGGTGCCTTCAGATTTTAAATATCCTCATTAGTTTGTTAGCAAACAAAGAAAGAGGAGAGAAACCTCTATCTTGTGGTGCCTTCAGATTTTAAATATCCTCATTAGTTTGTGAGTTATAAGCTTTTAACTTTTTGTTAGCAAACCATCACAATTTTGAAAAATTCCTCGTAGAATTAGGGCCAACGATCAAATTAGCACAAAATAGGTTTCTACACTGCAAATAATCGGGCATACTTCAAAAGAGTAAATAGGGATCATCATAATACAATTGGTCCTCGCAATGACGATCCGGCAACAGTCAAAGAATTTATGAATGTGTCTCCGTTCTCGGATATGCTAGAAGAGCCAGATTAAAACATCCCTCGCAATTTTTTATAGAAATATAAGAATCCTCCACAGTAAAGTGTCCCTTTATTTTTAATAACGTATAATAAGTGCTTAGTGAATGATAAATAAAAACAAAAATAAATGAAAGCAAAAGAAAGCGGTGATAACAAAAATTACAGTAGAAATTAGGAGGTGTAAGGTAAATACCTGAACTATATGTATATAAAAGGAGAATTTAGCAATACGATTCAAATAAAAATCATACCAATTTCTTTCTTTAATTCATCGACGCGTTCGTAAAGGAATTGCTCCCGCTCTTCCAATCTAAAGAGTAAATGTCAGAACCTTTAAGCTCTTCATCTTACAGTGGCGCCACTCATGGCGTCCTGCGACGCATAAGTGAAGGGTTATTATATGAATTCTTCGTTTTGGGATACAAATGCATAAAAAGTTTAGAAAGAAAATCAAATCACAAAGGATGTTTGAACGGGATGAAAAGTTAATTTTAAGCAAGTAGTGTATTCACAAGTAGCATTTGAGGAGTTAATGCTCATTAAGTTTTTTTTGACACTTTCGAGAGGCATACAAAGTTTCAATACATCTGCTACACTCGCGAAATGATTTAGCGAAATGTTATTAGTTGAAAAGCATGGCATATCAAATTTACAAAACTTGCAAATTATTAACAAAGCGCTAGCCAATCAAAGAATGTTCCCTAAAACGCTTTCTTCTTGATTTTAATTTATACGTAGAGGTCAGTGCGAAAACTTTATGTTCACAGCACTACTTAGATTTACAGCCATACGTAATAAAAAAACAAAAAATCAGACTGTGATAGAAAAACGCAACAATCTTACATTTTAATAGTTTTAGAAATACAGGCCGCCTAAGTCGGATCGACTCGGACCAATGAAAATAATCCGACTTACAAGAAATCCGAGATATAATGTTAGGGGACTTGGCTTCTACTAGTTCCGCGAAAACCGAGATTTATGATAGCGTAACTTTTGCGCAAGCAATCTGATGGTTTTTATGAAAAAAGTTGTTTTGAAAATATTGAAAATAAATTCTGCTGGAAGAAAAAATTAATCATGTATTCTTATGTCTTACAGTATTTTTCTTTCAATACCTGAATTAAACAAAAACTAAACTTAACTCTACTTAGGGTGCCCTCCATCACCTCGTTCAATTTTTGATTACAAATTTGTCATATGATGGATGCATACAACAACTCTTTAAGTGAAATTGACAGAAATAATTCCATTCAATACAGACAAATGTCTAATATTTTAACCGATATTATTATAATTTTTAGGGATATTTATTAATGTTCTAACCAATTCTATTGTCAACACTTAGGGTTATTTTAGTTAAAATTCGAAAGCTAAATCTTTCTCATGTTTTAGTGATATACAGGGTGAGGCAAAAGTCACGCCCCAGCAAAAATAAAGATAATTTTTGTTACTCAATTTTTTAAATATGTACATGTACATCTAAATATGAACACGATCCTCATATCATGGTCTGGTGCGGCATTCTTGGACAAAGACTAATTGGTCCATTTTTCTTCCACGACACAGTAAATGGTGAAACTTACTTGCAAACGTTGCAACAAAATATCATTCTTGCAATCAGAAATGCAATGGATTTGAATGATGTATGGTTTATGCAGGATGGAGCTCCAGCCCATTACGCCAGAAAAGTTCATGAATATTTGAATGAAATCTTTCCGAATCACTGGATCGGTAGGGCATGTCCTTTGCCATGGCCAGCAAGGTCTCCCGATCTAACCCCCTTAGATTATTTTTTATGGGGTCACTTGAAGTCTGTAGTCTACAATAATCGACCACGAACAATCGAACTGCAAGAAAATATCATGAATGAATGTGGCAAAGTGACTCCTACACACTTGGCCAATGTTTTACGTGCTTTTACAATGCGTTTGCAACACTGCATCTCATTGACTGAAGTTTTGAAGTGTTATATGAACTCCTGAATGCATCTTGTGTTGTACCCTAGTGATAATTAGATGTACATATAATAAAAATAGAATAATAACAAACAATTCCTTTTCTTTTTACTGGGGCGTGACTTTTGCCCCACCCTATATATATATATATATATATTAGGATACTATATTTACTAATTTTGCAATAATTGTTTGTATTCCTTTATTTCACCCATCCCATAAATCAGGGAGTTGTCATTTTAACATCATCTAATTTTACTTGAAAGATTACCGGACAATTTATTTAAAATATCACCCATTGACGGCATCGCACATAAACATATCTATGTTGACCTCTACATGAACTGTTTGTAGGTCAATACCATGGAGCTATGTATAGTAGCTCTATGGTCAATACCATGAGCTGCGCTGTAGTATTTCATTATTTTTACTACATGATAGAAAATATTTACGCTATGCTTGAATCGCGTGCAAGACAATTTCCATCCGTCCGACTTGTGAATGAAATTTTCAATGTTAACTTTGTAGCCTGTACGTAGATTTCAGTCCGATTTAAAATTTATCCGACTTAGAATTGGCCGACTCAAAAATAATTGTGTGTGTGTGTACATATTGGAGTTTGTCTGTTCTTTATTAATAGTACGTGTTACGCGAAAATCCGACTTAGGCGGGGTTACCTGTATATTTTGAAAAACAGAAAATCATTCAAATATAAAAGAAATCAGCATGTTCATTAAAACTTATTAAATAAATTACTTGAAAACGAGAGCTCAAATATATCAAACCAAACAATAACTCTGATCAACAATCGAGAACCATAGTTTGAAGTGAACTAAGCAGGCCAAATTTGATCTGGCCGATGCCTAGGCCGTGTTTTAATATTATCTATTGGCCTTAGAATGCCACTTTTACATTGTAATTTACATCTTGGCGAATTTTTAACCGAATTTAAGTTTAAGTTTTTTTAGAATTGTTCCTGAAATTGTGCTGAGTTCGAATCCAAAATATTTTGCAACACTGGGCCCAATCAACCCATCCTTAAAATAATTGTGTAAATAATTATCATTACTTACAATTTATGGAGCTTTTGAAAGTCTTTTTTAATACGGGCTTTAGATTCATCTACTTCCTTTATAAACATGGAACGACACTTGGTGAGATTAATGGAGGTTTTCTTGACGTCGTTGAGCAATTTCGAGTAATCTAAAACGTAATTAATTAGTTCAAATCAGGGAAATCATGCGCATAATCAAACAATGCAAAATAATAGTTATATAATTGGGCTGACAAAATCAGAGGACAGTTCCATGTTTATGGATATTTTTCTTTTGGTGATTTATGGGAAAAGATATTTTATTATATTATTAGAATTATAAAGCATGCGCACCATGCGTAAGTCAAATATATTGTAGCGTGACAGATTGTGAATCGTAGGCGTCATAAGTAAATGTGAAGCGATGTTTTCAGAAATTTTGAATTTAGAAAATTTATTATCGTGAAAATAGACTTTGCTAAAATATAAGCAGAATATGACTGGGGATACGCACTAAATCTTCATCAACGATATAAAAACCCCAAATAAAAAAAGAAGTCGAAATAGGAGTACGAATTCAAAAAACGAGTTCATTATCAAGAAGTTGAGAGCACCAAGATATAGCGGTATTGCATACACTTGGAAACACTTCTAGCATGGACTTCGAAGAGAATTGCATAACATCCCATTTTACATCTCTGAAATGATGATAGTTGGAATTTAGGTCTCGGGGAAATTGAGTGCTGAAGCACGGGCATGGGATATTAAAGAATCAATTGAGACAAATCAATTACTCGTAGGGAAATTGAGTGTTGAAGCACGGGCATGGGATATTAAAGAATCAATTGAGACAAATCAATTAATCGTAGTTATATTAAATCCGAGAAACTCTATGCAATTAATATTGATTTTCAAATGACACTAATAATAATTTTCATTTTCGAAATGCTATTATAAGCATCTACAATGATTTGCAGCAGAGTTGGAATTGGGCTAATATTTGTGCCTAATATTTTAATTGGTATTTGAAATAAAAGAAAAAATTCATTTGAAAACTTTGCAAATGAGATAAAACAATTCTTTAAATTTAATTAGCCCTGCATTGTTGGCTGGCAAAGAGCGTTTATGAAAATTCCACTTATTATGTGCTGATGTAAGTTGGCAGAGAATTTTAGTAATAGAATATATAAGAAGCGATATGTTCTAAAACTATAAAAAATCGCTGAAATAATTTGTTGTGGCAATACTTATAAATTAGTGGTGGTGGTAGAAAGAACTTATGAAACGTGACATATATGCTACCTTGGCCGTAGAGCATAGTCCTCAGCAGAGGGTTGCAATATTTTAAAAAGGGTTTGCTTCAAAAAATAGTATTATTACTACAGTGACTGAATACCAACATTTTTTCAGTAAAACATTACATAAATTGTTGTAATAAAAGAAATTAACAACATTTTAAATGAAATTCGTGTAAAAACTTGTCAAAATTTTTTAGTGAAACTCCAGTAGTTTTGTAGAACGTGTAAAAATACATATACAAATTAAGTTATACACAAATTTCATCTTATAAATAATAATAAAATATCTGGAGATTAAACATAATGATAAATCGTGGTCAGTTATGCCAACAATGTCTCACATTAAAATACTATAAATGGCAACATTTTTATATGTCTAAGCAAAAGATTAAAATGTATGCAGATTTATTAATAAAAAAATGAGACATACCTCATTTACATTGTGCGCTCTGATTTTTGAAATTATGTTAAATTTGTGAGAGGAAACGTTTAAAAATTTTAAAAAGAAACAAAAAGTTAAAAAAATCTCTGAGCAATTTAAGTTTAATCTATGTACAAATTTAAAACAATTTAGAAATTTTTGTCTTCATTGGTAACATTTGTGAAAATGCACATTCAATGCTATTTAATAGGTAAATGCAATAACTTACAGGAAGGGCTCACGTCTGATCCAGGCCTACGGCTCTCTATGACACGTTTATTGTATTAAGGTTAACAATGCAATTTGAATTTGAATAGAATTGAATTAGTATTGTTGACGGACTAAAGCAGACATGCACCTATGCACATATTCATCAATAAATTATGAAAATTGTCCAATCAAATTCATAGTGTAGTGCTTATGTACTTATATGAAGCAAAAGAAACTATAAGTGGTGTAAAAGAAAAATAATTTTGGCCGGGCTTCGGCCAAATAAATGGTATTTTGAAATGGACCGGGCTGGGCTTGGGCCTAAGCTGCATTGAGAGGGGCTTGGCCCCATTCCAACTCTGATTTGCTGTGATTGGACAGAACAAAGATAACAGTTTCTTCCGACATGATTTCTTTATTCCTGAAGGCAGTTTATCAATAAATCCTATTTGAGACCAAAGATTCCAGTTGCAGAGACCTTTGCACGATAATCACTTCATATGTAAAAGTTGGTCGCTGCTGATTTAAAAAGAATGTCGGTAAAATAAGCGTTGATGAAAATAAGTTGATTTTGTGTTTACACTTTACATACGAATAAAACAGAGATATCGTCTGATTTAACCGAATTTTCGAAGAGGAAATAACAAATAAATTTTAAAAAAGCAATACGTTGGCATCAAATAGATTACCCCTGCAATCCCAGTATCGTCATAGAATACAGTAGATAAAAAATACGAAGAAACTCAAACAGAAGTTTAGTTATATTGTTGCTGAATATTCCTTCGAACAACTACAAATGAGCCGACTTCTCAGGAGACAACACTAAACCGATTGTTTGTAATGTATCTGCACTGCACAATGCAGCTATACCATAAATAAACAGCAATATTGTCCAATATTGAGAACTTCACACATAATGAGAAAAAGTGTGTTGTAGCTTACTCTGCTCTGAGAAAATTACATTAAACATTTCAGCTATTCAAATGTTTATATAGAACTCATGTTTAATGTATTATCCAGTGGATGATTGATTTAGCCAATAAATAGTGCAAATAGTTGCAATCAAATTATTTCATATTTCTACTCATAAAGTTGTTCAATTTATAAAACAAACTAAACTCCTATTGATAACAGTTGAGGAAGAAACTAAATATAAATGTAACCCTGAGTAAATTGCAAGCTAAATACCAAATTGTAGTAAGCGGTTATTAATCGACTCATTCAACAAACAAGTAGGAAATTTCTACATGCATGACGACCCGTTATTGTTACAAATTATTCGATGTAGCTATAAATAAAAAACGTTCATACTTTTGGAATTTCCGCGTGAGGCAGTGCTGAACGAGCTTCCAGTTCCACTGTCTAAGGAAGATAAACTGGCTTGTCTGTTTGTTAAGTGGGGTTTTTCCATTAGCTTTCCTTCGGACTCTTCGTTCCCCTCGGTCTTCGAAGACTTCCGCTCCCTACGCTTGTTTTTACGATTTGAATTTTTCCATCTGTTATTTCCTGCTGTATTTGGCTCAGTGCTAGGTTTTGACTCATTCTAAAAATAAATAACTAAAATCGATAGTAAACAGTAAACATTTCTGATTAAGTAAAAATGTAAACTAGCAAAATTTTAGCCTAACTCTTCAACACCGACCGATTTGTAAAATATTAGCATTTCGTGTTCCATAGAAGTGATAATTTTGCAAAAACTACATTTATTATGTTCAATTTATTGATACATTGTAAATTTCAAAGAAAATGCATTGTTGTAAATACAGCTTTTAAATCATTGTTCTAAAGTACCCTATAACCCTATCTCTAGAAGAACTATTTTAGATCCACATTGAAGATCAACTGTAGGGACATGAAAATAGGATACAGAGGGCTTATGAGAACGACTTTCGAATGAAGCACAAATCTGGGGGATGAAGTTTTAAAGAAAAATAAAAAATTTCATTATACCCTAGTCAAATGGAAACATTACTTACATTGGGCAAATCTCAGACAGCCTGTATTAATTGGGGACTTTTCAATATTGAAACGCTGCTTTGAGGGAATTACAAAAGGATAAGGTTTGTAAAGAACTGTGACCCATCATTCAGCAAAGAGAAGAAAAACTGTTTTGTAGACTAGATGTGTATTACTGATGGTTTTTAGTATAATAATAAGGATTATAACGATATTTGATAATAACTCAATCAGCAATTAATTATGAACACCCGGTAAATATATATATATATATATAGAANCTCGGTCTTCGAAGACTTCCGCTCCCTACGCTTGTTTTTACGATTTGAATTTTTCCATCTGTTATTTCCTGCTGTATTTGGCTCAGTGCTAGGTTTTGACTCATTCTAAAAATAAATAACTAAAATCGATAGTAAACAGTAAACATTTCTGATTAAGTAAAAATGTAAACTAGCAAAATTTTAGCCTAACTCTTCAACACCGACCGATTTGTAAAATATTAGCATTTCGTGTTCCATAGAAGTGATAATTTTGCAAAAACTACATTTATTATGTTCAATTTATTGATACATTGTAAATTTCAAAGAAAATGCATTGTTGTAAATACAGCTTTTAAATCATTGTTCTAAAGTACCCTATAACCCTATCTCTAGAAGAACTATTTTAGATCCACATTGAAGATCAACTGTAGGGACATGAAAATAGGATACAGAGGGCTTATGAGAACGACTTTCGAATGAAGCACAAATCTGGGGGATGAAGTTTTAAAGAAAAATAAAAAATTTCATTATACCCTAGTCAAATGGAAACATTACTTACATTGGGCAAATCTCAGACAGCCTGTATTAATTGGGGACTTTTCAATATTGAAACGCTGCTTTGAGGGAATTACAAAAGGATAAGGTTTGTAAAGAACTGTGACCCATCATTCAGCAAAGAGAAGAAAAACTGTTTTGTAGACTAGATGTGTATTACTGATGGTTTTTAGTATAATAATAAGGATTATAACGATATTTGATAATAACTCAATCAGCAATTAATTATGAACACCCGGTAAATATATATATATATATATAG
>CABFPE010000579.1:484289-523401 GCA_900660155.1 Hofstenia miamia
ATTAGTTGCTATGATTTCAGATTAATTTGTAAAATGCAAGCAAGAATAAAATATGTGTCAAAAAAGAGATATTTGTATCTGTCGATAAAAATACTTTTGACAAAACGACGCTTACGTTATATTATAGCCGCCATATTGGCAGAAGTTTAAATTTGAATTGACAGGTACTTCTTTTGAAATACTATAAATACATTGAAACTTATTGTAAGAATTTGATAAAGAATTTTACTTAGAATTCTTATTTTTCATCTTATTAACAGTTTGATTATCTAATACAATGTCGAGCTAATGGAGCTGTGTTTAGTAGTGGTCTGGATACATCACAGGGAACGATTCTAGGGTCTCTGTGCCAGAACACGAAAGTGCACATAGGTTAGGTGTAGGGGTTTTCTCTCGATTAGCCGACTATCATTTCACTTCTACATGTAGTAGATAATTAGTTGTCAACAAAAGGTTGGATTACCAAACCCTAGGAATTATCTTAATATCGTTTTAGATCTAAATTAATGACCTATAAGTGACGGATAAGTGACCGTACATGTAGTAAATTATAAATGTAGGTTAGGAAGTTGTTCGAACAAATTATATTTAAATAAGCAAATATATTTTGGTAATGGCTACATGTAGTATTTAATGAACAATTAGTAACACTTCAGGTTGCAAATAGATATAACACTTTCACACAATAGAGAGTAAGTCGAGTTGTGTCATGTCTTGAGTAAGCACTGAGCTAATGTAGGGTACACATAAGCTATCTTGATTGAGCTGAGAAGTGGCACTCAAGCATCNAATTGGATGTGGAGATCTGCTTCAGGCAGATGCCCATTAGAAGATTGTTATGGAGATTACCGCATGGCTTCGTCACATAAAGAGTGAACAGTTAACTGAGGTTACATAAGATAGCAGAAGAAACTAGTCAAACAGTAACAACAAGTAACACTAGGTAAACTGTGATAATGCCTGGTAGAGGATATTACATGGCGACCATGACAGCCAAGAACAGCAAACCTACAGAAGAAACATTCAGTTAAACCACCCGCAAAATGACAGCATAGGCTATAAGTGAAAGTATGAAAGCAACGAGTTGTTTCACAAACCAACTACCAATGACATGAAGAGAGATACCCCAAACCGAACAAATGCNAATATATTTTCAGATCCAAATTAATGACCTATAATCGACTGATAATGACCTTACATGTAGTAATTGTAAATGTAGGTTAGGAAGTTGTTCAATATTTATTTAATAAAGCCAATATATTTTGGTAATGGCTACCAATAATATTGAATGAACAACTAGTGACAGTTTCTGGTTGCAGATAGATATAACACTTTCACACAATAGAGATTAAGTCGAGTTGTGTCATGCCTTGAGTAAGCACTGAGCTAATGTAGGGTACACATAAGCTTTCTTGATTGAGCTGAGAAGCTTTGGATGGAATGGTGAAATTGGATGTGGAGATCTGCTTCAGGCAGATGCCCACTGAAAGATCTATGCAGAGGTTACCACATTGTTTCATCACCAAATAGTGAATAGTTATTTATGATTATGTAATGTAATAGAAGAAACTAAACCAGAAGTAAATCCTTACCCGCAATAACACAGTCAATGTTACAAGGTAACAGTGAATCAACGGTGATAAAGCCTGGTACAGGATATTACATGGCGACCATGACAGCCAAGAACAGCAAACCAACAGAAGAAACATTCAATTAAACCACCTGCAAAACGACATCACATGCTATGAGTGAAAGTATGAAAGCAACAAACTGTTTACACAAACCAATTACTAATGAGAGGCAAAGAGATACCCTGAACCAAACAAATGCACTTAACAGAGATCCTGGAATTGCAATCTGGAGATGAGAAAGCCACTACGAACCAGAAGAAAAATGACAAAAACCAGAAAAGGAAGCGCAAAGAAAACTGCAATGAAAGCAGTAACCCCCAGGACCATTTGATCATTGCCATATTACAGTGAAAATTCAGCAACAGACGCCACAGATACAGAACTACAATCTTTTAGTTCACCCCCAGAGACGAACCCCACAGATACAAATCCACTAGATATAATGGTGTTGTTAAGAAAGAGTCAAGAGAATGAGGAAACTTTGAGGTAACAGGTAGAACAATTGACTGAGAAGGTCAAAGAAATGAAACGCCAAAACAAATTGATATTGAGCGAAATCAGGGTAAACATGGAAATGTGATTAGAAGAACAAAATCAGTTATTTCAAAATGAAATTAAAATTGTCAGAGTCCAACAAAAGATTTCTAGAAGAAAACCAGCAATGGCAAGAAAGAAACCAGGAACTAGAAAGAACAAACAGACAGTTAATTGAAGACTACAACCTACAAGCAGGAGAGTTAGAACAACTCAAAGATAAATTGAGACTGTTACACTCAACAGAAGAGGAGAGCAGAAATGATATGCGATCTCACAAAATCGAATTCCAAGCTAAAAAAGACAGTGAACTACAGTCACCACATAGGCTGATCTGAAAGGAAGTAGCATTCAAAGAGTCCGACAAAGACTCTGATGCTGAAAAACAAAAAATAATAAACGAAATTAAGAAAGCAGTGACCACACAACTGCAGGAGGAGGACATATGAACCAATCATAGAAAACCAAAATATGAGAATTTGATTCTACCACAATTAACAGCCAATGATACAATTCCATGCAAAGCGACACTACCCAAATTCAATGGGAAAGTAGACGGTTATAATCCCACATTTGCCAAGTGGCTTCAAATGTTCGAATTGACAATGGCAGAAAGGAAAGTGAGCCAACAAGCAGCAGCAGTGAGACTCCCACTATAACTAACCAGTGCAGCATCTCAACACTATCTGTTACTGGACACAGAGACAAAAAGGGACTATCAACTACTAATAGGAGACTTCATTAATTACTACGAAAATGAAAGCTTCAAGAACCAGTACCAAATATCTTGAATGCAACAAAAATGAGAAAAACTGATGACATTCGAAACTACATGCAACAATTCGAGTGGCTCTTGATACTTAGCTCTAGAGGAAACAGCTATTCGAAATACGACTTGTTCTCGCATATCTGAAAGGGTATGCCAGAAAGCATCAAAACACAATTCAAAATTAAATGTGACGTTGACGACAAATTAGAAAGAATGATCAGGAAGGCTGTTGATATATACAAGCCACTATTGAGGACAATGCTCGGATATACAAGAAAGCCGCATGGTACAGAGATGCACCAACATGGAAAAGCAACTTCAAGTCGCACACCCCCAATAAAACCTACTCTGAAGCAAAACAAGAAGAAATAATAAAAGTAAAGGGAAAGGATGGCAAAATGAGGAAAGTAAAAGAAAAAGATGTTAAATGCTACGTTTGCGGACAGAAAGGACACAAAAAACCGGACTGCCCAAAGCAAATAAAGGTCATTGGTGAGGAGAAAGCATATTAAGATGAAGAGGACGTACTACAGAAGGAAGACGAAATGGACAAAGCAGCACCAACCGACGAGGAGTCGGAAAACTAAGTAGAGTGCTGACTCATAACAACCGTGCAGCGATAATGATCCTAATGAACCTCAACATGATGAATACAATAACAATAGCCATTAACAGAGTGATGACAAAAGCAACAATTGATACCGGAGCAGCAACATCTATAATTACTGATAAATGCACTACAAAACTGGGATTCCAATGAGAAGACATAAAGAATTGTACAAGAGATTAATTAATGCGTCAGGGGATTATATCAACACAAAAGGAATGATAAATGTTGCACAAATGAGAATCGTGAACACGATGTTCAAACAACCTTTGGTGGTGGTGGATACACACAACAACGCATTACCATATGAAGTCATACTAGGAAACGATTTTCTGACAAAAAAAAGGTTGTGTCATTAACTATGCGAACAAAACAATAAAAGTAAAAGAAGAGGAAATGGAAATCGAAGAGGAACAGGAAAAACAGAGAACAATTACATTTCAATTGCAAGAAGACATTCATCTACAGCCGCATCAGTGGAAAATGCACACAATCAAGACAGAAGACAATATCACAGCTGACATAATGCTATATTAAAAAAAAAGCATCAAATGGAAGAGGGAATCAATGCTGTCTAGCATTTGTACAATAAAAAACAGAAAAGGAAGTGTACCAATTCTCAACGCTACAAACTGGAACGTGAATCTGAAAAGATCCCAGATAATCAACAGCAATAAGTGTGACATCCTGAAAGAAAAAATAGTGTTCCTCAGAAGGACGATAGAAAAAGGGAGGATATGCATGAAGGACAATGCCAGAGAGATGATTTGGAAGATAGAAAAACCAAATAATAAAAAGGATATACAGAGAATTATGGGATTTTTCAATTACTACAGAACCTATATTCCAAACATAGCTGGAAAAATGGCACAGATGACCCAATTGATGAGGAAGGCTATTCCATTTGTAGGGACATGGCAAGAACAAGAGGAACTCGATAACATCAAGGAAGAGCTCGCAAAATTACCTTCCTTCAACACACCTGACTACAATGAGAAATTTATATTAGATTGCAATGCAAGTAAGGTGGCAATTGGAGCAACATTGGGCCATATAATAAACGGGAAAGAAGTACCCATCCAGTTCTTCAGCCGCAAGCTAAGGGCCAGCAAGGAGAACTACAACTCCACTAAAGTAGAAATACTCACACTGATTGAAAGCATCAGAATATTTCGACACTTCCTCATAGGAAGGGAGTTTAGAGTATGAACAGATAACAGTGGTCTGGCCTGGTTGAAGAAGTTGGGAGACAAATCCGGAATAGTGTCCTGGTGGATTGAGTATCTAAACAAATTCACATTTACGATTGAACACAGAAAAGGCACATTACACAACAATGTGGATTTCTGGACATCACTCCCAGAGTACCAAAGAGATGCAACAAAAACAGATGGAGAAAAGAAGCAATTTCAGTTCCTGCCACACACCAAATACGAGGGGCTGCTGGAGATAAATGTTGATAAGAAGGGTCAAGCAGTGCAACCGATACTCATAAGAGAGGAAATAACAGAACAAGAGATAGTGGACAAACAAAAAGATGATATAGTCCTAAGTGAGATTATAAAAAAAATAAAAGAACCACAAACAATATTATCTAAAATAACGGCAGGATATTACAAACGTTACAAGTGGAAGATCAACAAGAATGGACTGCTATATGTTGAAGCTGGAAATAACCAAATCACGATACCCGATTACTTCAAGAGGGAATTAATACAGAAAATCCACGAGAAGGGCCACTTAGGAATAACACAGATGGAGAAAACGTTTAACGCTCGGTTCATAACAACAGCTGTCAGGAAAGTCATGGAAGACATCATTAACAAATGCACGACATGCCTCCTAAACAACAAACAGCACTTCCCAACACAATGAGCACCACTAGAGAAAATCATCGCGATGCAACCCAATGAAATAGTTCATATAGATTTGGAGATGCTATCAAAGGACGCCGAAGGTTATCAGTACCTACTAGTAATGGTGGACAACTTTACCAAATATGCGAGAATGGTCCTGATGCGAAACACCACAGTGGAAACCACAGCTGAGCTAGTCTTAAAAGAATGGATATTGAGACTGGGACTGATGGAGATGATCATAACAGATAAAGGACCTCAATTTGAAAGTGGACTCTTCCAAGAAATGACAAAGCTATTGGAAATCACAAGCAAATGGACAACTGCCTATCACCCTCAGGCCAACAGAGCAGTAGAGCAACTTAACCAAACATTGATCAAGCTGATTAGGGTGGCGACAACACGAATAGGAGGAAATAAATGGAGAGAGGTTATAGAAATGATCGAATATTATTACAATACCTCGGTACATGCAACAACTGGAGTATCACCATTCAAAGTCATGGTCAGAAGAGAGGCAGCAACCCCACTCTCGATGCAGTATACAATTACAGTGAGAAATTGGACAACACATACATATAACAATTAAGAAACCAGATCACAGGAATTCATGAAATGATGTGTCACAATATAAAGAAGTCAGCAGTGAGACAACAACGGTATTATAATAAAAAAATCTATGGTCACGCACACAATGTAGGCAATAAGGTGTACGTGTTCACACTAATTAAACTCGTAGACACAAACCAAGTCTGGAAGTTGAAAACAGTATGGTCCGGCCCCCACATCATAACACAAACACTACTGAACAATGAATACATGCTAGATAACAATAGACTTTTACATTTTCAAAACCTGAAGAGAGCAACAGCAGACATCAAAGAAATGAGAATAGATGACAACGCTGAATTTAAAATATGCCAAATTAATGGCAATGAGATCATATGTGATATGTATGATTTAGATAGTGTACATGAAGAAGAATTTGATGATTAATACACAGCAGAGATCAGGGATGATGACCCGACTCAAAGAATACTGCCTCAGAGGGCAGCAAGAAATAAACCTATATATGACCCTGAGACATGGGATATAAATTTATTAACTGCATTTAGGAAACTATAAGGAAATGATGCAGCCACCAATGAAGAAGAGAGTGCGCAGAGCCCAGCAGACAAAGGGACTCTCAACAACAAACAGGAGAAGGAGAGTGTGAAGAAGTTCTCAAACTGGAAGTTGAATTGAGGGCAGAAGGGATGAGAACAAGGAGCTGATGAATAGATGATGTAGAGTGAGACAGCGTCCTAGTAGTCCTCAAGGCCCATTCAAGGGCAGAGAGACAAACGGACAAAAAGCCTCTCCCACCAGGGATCTGCACAGCTGATTCAAGGGCACGCAGAAAACTGGTGCACAGCACAACTTTCCCTCCCAAAGTCCACAATGAAGATTCAAGGGTGGTGAGACACGAGGAGCTCCAGGGGAAGGTGTAAGTGGTTGAAGAACCGTGGAGATATGAAAGCAATTCAAGGCTGACGTTATCTCATCTGGAACAACAGCTGGTCAAGTGCTGATAGGAGTAACTGCAAGCGATTCAAGGGCGAAGCAGTAGAAAATATCAGCACAGATTCACAGCCTTCAGAGTGTGAACCAAGCACCAGTAAATTACCATTAAGGATGACCCAGCTACACGCCTCCTCAGAAACAACATCAGAGAGAACAGTTAGATCAAAAGAAAGAGAAAAACGAATGTCAAAGATAGATGGGAAAACATTACATCCTTATTTCATGGGAACTTTGAAGATGCGCTATAATGCATTTGCAAAACTATCACTGGAAACAAAAATCCATATACAGAAAGTCGCAAGGGTCGAAGGGAAATTTTTACCAATCGTGCTCCAAAAGTAAACGTCATTATCAGTTATCCACAGGACATGAACAAAACGTTAGAGGCCATACATGCGCAGTATGGTGCACGTCGTATTTGAGGACGCATTTACACTAGATACAGCTCAAGCAATAATGGCATATAAAGATAAAATCACTGAGATACCAGAAATAATTATGGATTCAGAAAACCTCACAATTATACACATTTTAAAACAGAAAAAATACACAAAAATGTTAGAAAGGAAGGCAAGAATACAAAATGTCAGAGTTGTACTAATAACAATAACTACACAAGACAATATTCCTGAGCACTTAGAAAATGCATGTTGTTTAGGTGAAAACATCTTCCCATGGGAGAAAACAGATAGGAACACAACAATCCCAGAGCTATATCCAAAACACTGCAATACCCTTTTACTCATAAAACACAAAAAGATGCTTACAACAGAAAAAATTGTGGTACTAAAACTAACAAAGTTGGAGCAATATCAAAATCTCCATTGGGAAATGCTGGAAGCAGCAAACTTGATAAAAAAAACCACCCAGATTGTACATGGCAAAAGAGTCATCATTCTTAATTAGCTACACTGGAGGGGGAGTTTGGCATAATCTATATGTGGTCAAAATGTGAGAAAATAATAAAAAGATAAAATACTGATAATGCAATAAATGATTAAAATGTAAAACACACAATGATGATCCTTTTTGATTATTTGTACCAATTTAATATAGTGTTGTTTGATACTAATTGCTTTGGCAATAGTTGTCAAAAGAATCAAAAGACAATCTTGCTGTTCTAATTAATGCTAACATTGTGTAATAATAGCAGATAAACAGAAAACTGGGAAATTGTCAACAGTGTCCTCTAACAGGTGCTTGTTGATTGTTTGATTTTTACAAAAAGTGTGATATAAATACATGATACTAGATGTAACAATGATGAGCAAATTTTACCAGATTTATCTTATTGTTTTTGTCAGATTTATTTAATTACATTATATAAAGCTAAATGTTCAAGCACAAGAGTAGTCTTTGGTAGTCCCAAGATCTGGTGAATGTATCTCAGAGCAGCTGCATGAACCAGCCTTTCAAAAGTGAGGTGCAGCCAGTAACTGAAACTTCTGACATGTTCTTAAGATAGGGATACTAATAGGGGTTTTTGTCAGTTATACTTTTCCCTTTGATTCATTCACTAATAAAATATGCTGTATATAATTCATTGTAGGCTAACCTGTTTTAGATCTAAATTCTTGCAGTTGGCTTATTTAGGTATATTGTTAAGTTATGCTAACTCATCTCAATTGTTCATCAATTGTAGACTGCCTACCAATTCCTGTTTCTTTTGAACAGCATTGATAGCTCACATGTATGCAGGGCTTTCATGTACTATTATAAATGTAGGGATATTATATGTAGGGAATTATACCAAGCAAATGCATCAAGGTTGCATTACTGTTCTTTATTTACTTAGTCATAATAACAAGAGCAATAAAATTGCTAAGTTAATAGGTTACAAATTACACTAACCACATTCTATCACTGAGAGCTGTACCATTGTGAGGCATGCAGGAGGTTTCCTTGAAGATTGCAGAGTTGCTAGTGGGAATCTCTTTATCTCTTACAGTGATCTGCATCAGGTTTTGACCCTTGAACATCATCACTCCTGACCTAAATAGATTAGGAAGAATGTGTAACCAGAATTGCTGGCTTACTACATATGAGATCAAATAAGGAGTGATTATGGAATCAAATATCACACCCATCATTAGCAAAAAGAGAAACCTGTCTAAGCAGTTGTGGCAATTCCACTCAGTATTGCTAGAAAAATGGCTGACAAGATTCTACATCAGTAATCAGAAGAGCACATGAAATGAACTTGAAAAGGTACTTCAAAAACATGGTCTTTGAAGAAAAGAATGCAAAAAATCAGAGCATGCACAACAGCATGGATAATAGCAATAATGCTAATGCAAAATGAAAGAGCTGTACTAACTCTAATGAAGAAAGAGAGAAAAGCAATAGTAAAAACAAAGAAATTTGAAATCACAATTGCACCAATAACAGCAAACGTGAAAAACTGGCTACTACAAAAGGTTACCAACTAAAAAAGCAGTTCAAACATTCAAAAATATTTCGCCTGCCTAATGACAAGGGAACAGCTGATGGGAAGACCAAGCACAGTACTTCTGTTTAACCATACAGGAATCTGTCATAGTGAAATAGACATCCTAAGTGATTCTACCAAAAAATACATGTGGGGAGCAACCTTCAACAGTTAACTCAATGCAACTAGACAGCAGCTCTGGATGACAACATGAAACCTGATAAGAAGGCAGGAAGGAAGGCAAATGAGATTATCAAACAGATTAAGAAAAACCAATGAAACAATCAAACAGGAAACATACAAGTAAAGGCCCCAGCAAAATGTCATGGATAGATAATGACAACAATCATTTTCTCGTATAAATAACAATAAACAAGAATGCAATGACAACATAGTCAGGAGAATTTACAGAGAGGTCTCTGTTAAGGAAATCAAATCATTGATAAATCTACTATTCACAGAAGCATTCACAAGAAAAGAAATAAAACAGATGCTTCCAACAAATAACCAGATCAATGTCAACAAAAAATGTATCACATTCAAGATTACAATCCCAACAGAAAAAACACAAAAGCTGATAAAATATGGTCTCACTAATTTATTCTGGGAAAGCAACAAGAACAACTACCCAGCAACATTCAGACTACCAACCACAGATGACATTTAGGGAATATACCAGAACATAGTGCAGAGTCACAGGGCACTCTGGCTACTCAAGTGGCACTGAGAAAATCCAGGTTAGTTTGAAGGTTGCAGAGGTTACCATTGTAGAGAGTGATCAGTGCTCTAGCAGAATAATAAAATAATTGCACGTAATTACCATGCATTCACATTCACCAGCAACTTATTATATTTGCATTGTGTGATGTTAAGTGCATGAATGAATCAATTGAATTAAAAGTTCTTATTCCCTACATGTAATCGTAACCTAAAACAACCATGATTTGGCTGTCATCTGTTAAGGGGCAAGTTGTCACCCCAGACACAGTGCAGTGCCTTCCAAATTGTTGCCATATCTTACTTATTAATTATAGAAATAACATCCATGATAAACCTAGAAAGTCTTAGTAATTTAATAATAAAATAAAGAGCAAACAAGTTGAAGCAAGAATAAATTCTATTGTGCTAATGGTACAGGTTCCTCAAGTACTTATAAACATCTTGTGAATTATTACCTGTTTTCTATGTACAATGTTACACAAGTTCCCTTGCAAAATTAAACAAGCAATCACACGTCAGTTTAAATCAAGGGGACAAATAATAAATTGATCAAAATACTTCTCTTGAAATAGAACAAATTAATATAAAAAAATTGATATAGATGGTTAGTAACAATCATTTCATGACAAAGGACATAACTCTAATTTTGAGTGCCTATAATCAAACAAACCAGTAAATCAGAAAATAAGGGCCCCAAGTGACTCTGCACGCCCCTTCTCATTGCACAGTTAAATTTGTGGTTGGATTTGAACAGTGGATCCTGAAAACAACTTTTGCGTCTTTTCAACCATTTCAACTGTTAAAATATCATCCCATAATGAAACTTCAGCATACCTGGGTCGCCTCATAATCTGCATAATTGTCTCACATTGGGTGACAGCTTCATTTTGAAAGCAAAGAACTTGATTTCCAGAAGGCAAGAGTTGATGGGGCAGTTCTTTCTTAGATTGTTAAGTGGTCTAGTAAAGATGTCCTAAAAATGTTCTTATAGCTGGAGACCTTTCAGAGCAATCATGAGCGTCATGAGCACATCAGCATCAGAAGTATATGCATCTTCAGCACTAATCCTGGTGTTTGGGTAAAAATGTGTAAGCACTTCCCATAATGATCCTGTACCATCCAATACCAAGCATTAACAGAGAGTAAATTATTCTTTTAAATTATTGTTCCCCATTATATGCAGGTAGGGATATACTGATGTTAACTTCGTTTTACTCTGACATCAGATATGCTATTGTTAAACTTTGTTTAACTTAAAATAACTTGATACTGTTTAGGTATGCCACTGTCACAGTGCTTCTCCGTGATCTGGCTATGGCATCTGGCCGACTCTGATCTTCGAATCAATCCACATGTGCCTCCATTATCAATTGAGTGGTTCCAAGTCTCAGCTCATTGAAGTACTTATGTGTTCCCAATCCTAACTCATAGCTGCTCTCAAGGCTGTTTGTAACTGACTTAAACTCAATTTGTAATGTATACTTATGATACTTCGCAACCAGGCAATGTCACTAGCTGCTTAATAAATATTACTTCAGCCATTATCAAAAACTATTGGCCTTAATTAATATAATTAAATAAAGTAAATAATTACTTTACATTTAAATAACAGTACATGCTTGGTCTCTTTATTGTCGATTTATAGGTCACCTAATTTGACAGTGTAATATTGTAGAATCTCACCAACCTTCATACTGCTAATTATTAGACTAATTTAGGAGCTGCTATAACAATTATTTCCTCCTCTAAGAGTACGGTAGGTGACAGACTCCATTCTCCATCTCTCTTCTTTTCTGTTTTTGTTTAGCTGTTAAATAATTATATTATTATCTGATCAACTGATATTGATACAAAACTAACGACCGATAGTTTAGATCCAAGACACGAGTCAGAGGGTACAAAGTACAGGGTACGCTTACCCGACCTGCAACAAAGCACAAAAGAGGAATTGAAGAATTACGCTATAACGAGTATTTCCATGCGATACTGGCACATTGATAGAGACACCAACCACAACTTAGATGACTCAGTGTAATGGAATAGTGTGCGTGAATACAATGGTGATAATGTGTGATACCTTACGAATTTATTGTATTGATTGTTCTTGTTATCGATTAGTTTGTCTAATAAAGGAATCTCGCAACCGTGATGCATTAGCTTGTTATGAGTTCGTACANTTTCTCAATTTGACCACATATGATAAGATTACGATTATGTTACACTCCCCCTCCAGCACAGCTAATTAAGGATCACAACTCTTTCACCATGGACCATTTCGACCACTTGTTTAATCATGTCGTTAGCATCCTGCATCTCCCATTCTGTTTTCTCGAATTTTTCATTCTTTGTTAATTTCAGCACGACCTCCTTTTCCGTTGTAACCAGTTTTTTATGTCTTAAAAACATTGGGTTCCTCAGTTTATTTGATATCGTACACATGCTCCTTTGCTCGTTGAGTTTACAGTTAAATTCTTCATAGAACTTCTCGTATAATTTCAAGCCTTTAATCGCTATCATTAATGTCATCATAGCGTCTACCCTGCTCGTATGCGATAATTCTGGACGTACTGTTGTCTCTGGGTAGAAGAATTCGTAAGTCGACCTCAGAGATTTTGAAATCGACGCTTTATCATAAAATGCACTGATGTTATTTCTGATCTCCTCTCGTGTTATCTTCTCTGGATCATTTTTCCCCAAATGTATTATTGTTATAATTTCTACTCTACGCATCACATCGTAATATCAGTATTCAGAACTCCATAGTTCTCCCCACACTATGTCATTAATTCCAGAAAATAGAATTACTGTCTTTGTGTTTCTCTTCTCGATTTCTTTTCGTACTTTTCCAATCTGTTTGTGTATAGGCTCGCCTTCATTGCATAGATTGTATGGGGTTACAGCACCTTTGATAAATACTCTCTCTTTATTGTCGTTTTTAGTTAAGATTTCTTTTGATTTCTTGTATCTTTCATCTCTCACAATTCTTTCGGCCTCTTCTAGCTTATTTACGTATGTGTTTTCTTCATGCCAAAAGGCTTTCACTGGTTTTTTCTTCTTCAACCGCCATGTAGGTAGTAGCATTGGTACAGAAATCGTCGGAGGTGGTGTGCATTTTAACAATGTAGTTAACGTTTGTTTCTCAATGTTTTCATACGATCCATCCATGTTTGATGTTGTCGCCATGCCAAACGTTGCGGGGTAATTGTTCTTGCTGGTGTTTATACTTTCCCAGAAAGCATTCGTTAAACCATGTTTCATCAAATTTTTCGCAGTTTCTGCCTTCATTACTATTTTAGATGTAATACACTCAATGTCGACTGCTAACTGATTGTTAGGTTGTAACATCTGTGTCACTTCTTGTCTTGTAAAAGCTTCGGTACATAGAATTTTTATCATTGACTTGGTTTCTCTTTCGTAGACCTCTCCATAAATTCTTTGAACTATATTATCTGTTTTTTCTTCTATTCTTTGTATCGTCTCCATCGTGCTTACGCTCTCTCTCCGTATTAGGTTTCTCCTCGTCAGCCATGGCTGCTGTTTTATTGCTTTCAGTTTCATGTTTGACGTGGCCTCCCACATAAATTTCTTTGCTTCATCATTAATTATGTCTATCTCTGCAGGACATATTCCCGTTTTATTGGCGAGTTCTACTATGCTTGGTCTTCCAAGTGTGTGTTGCTGCGTTAGTAACCATATATAATATTTTTCAAACTTCTGCTGTATCTTTTTAGTGGGTGACAAGGATAGTATGTCCACGTATTGTAATAGCCACTGCTTAATATTATTAGGTATCGGTGATATGGCTGTCTCATAACGCTTGTTCTTAGCCATACTCTTTCGTTCCTTCTTCCGAATTGGCAACACTAATTTTTCATTGTTTGTCAATGCTATGCTGAGTATCCATATTGACGTTCGTGCACGAATGTGGGGTGCGTTGACTTCTTCAAAAATCATATTTCTGAAATTCCTTTTTGAATCCATTTCATACGCCTTTCTGATTTCTAACAACGTCATTTCTACGGATTTGTGATAACTTTTTATCGGCGACTTTATATCGATGAGAGGCCATTCTTCATGCATCGGCTTTTCTGTTTTCATTTCCTTCCATACTTCCATTATGCTTTTCAGATGCTCCGGAGTTTGCCACATACTACATTTTATGTATAGGTTTCCTATCTCTTCCAAATTTTCGGTTATTCCGAGTATTTCCATTGTCCTGACTTGATAATACATATCAATCGCTATTTTTGAGTCGACCATTATTCTTTCTGCTGGCGCCATGCTATTTATCTGCAAATCTATGCTGATCATTTCCGAAATTGTCTCTCCACCTCTGTTCATTATAAACACGTTTTCCATTTTTTCTTCCAATGTATGCAAAAATTCCGGTATTTCTTCATCACCTTGCGACCTCGCGATCACAATGACTTTTACTTTATGCTCCTTTGCAAACTTTAACGTTTCTTCTATGTTTGTTTCAAGATTTTTAGAGGCTATTTCCAATTTCTTTATGAAATATATCAGCGTCATGTGCTCTCTGTCCAAATTCACCTGCTCACACTTTTCTATCAGTTTGTTTTTATTTCTTATAAGTTTTTGGACGTCTTTTAGCGTAAACATTTCCTCGAATGTTATATGCGTTGTGCTTTTGAAGTATGGTCTGTTGAAGTCTTCTTTCATGTTTCTGGAGTAGGAAATAATTGTATTGCAAACTGGCCTATTCTGTTTATCGATTACAATAGGTATTGCCGATGCTTCCGTTTCTTTCGTTGATGCGTTCTGCTGTAGAAACCTTTTCGTCTCTGGTGATAAGTTATCTTGTGAGTTATAACGGATTTTTCTATTTGCTATGAAGTATGGATGAATTTTATCTTTTCCGATTTTTGTCATCCTGCTTTCTCTTTCTTCAGACTTTGAGGATTTCGTTGTCGTAGATGATTGTCTGTGAGAGAACGGTTGTGAACTATAACTTGTTGATGGTATTGAGCTAGTAGATGGCTGCTCCGAGGTGTCCATGTCTGAGTCTTCACTGATATCTTGCACATCCGGGTCAACGTATTGACCGCGGATTTCAGTCCTTGCTGCCTTTAATTGCAAGCAAGGACCTGTTGATTTAGCTGCATCCTCTCCGCCCTTTAATTGGCTTCGAGTTCCACTGGATGTGGGGGAGTGTTCCATTGATGAGCTTGATTTTTCCTCCAACCTCACGCCCTTTAATTGACGATCGGTATCTTGATGTTGGCCCTCGTTTATCCGCCTGCCCTTTAATTGACATTTGGTTGAGGGTGGTCTTTTTGGCGTTGTCTCCATCCTCATGCCCTTTAACTGACAATCGGATTGCGGAGACCTCCTTCTTATTCGTCTTCTCTTATTTGTTGCTGACGTATTCTCCATCCTCATGCCCTTTAACTGACAATCGGATTGAGGAGACCTCCTTCTTATTCGTCTTCTCTTATTTCTAGGTGAACAATGCTCCATCGTCATGCCCTTTAACTGACAATCGGATCTGGGAGACCTAGTCTACCATCGCCATTAGTATTCTCTCCCCTCATCACGCCCTTTAACTGACAATCGGATTTCAGGGACCTCCTGTGTACTCTTCTGCTCTTCAATGGTGATCGACTGCCGGCTCTTTTCATTATCTAATCTAAATGGAGTTACTAAATTAATATCCCATATCTCAGGGTCATATTTATTTTTATTTTTTACAGCCCTCTGGGGCATTATTCTTCTTTCATTCTCATCCTCTCTCTGCGGGGGATTGTATTCTTCTTGGAATTCTTCTTCTGCCACACTATCAAGATCATCCATTTCATTATATACACCATCATCATTTTCAATTAATTTAAACTGTGCATTTTTATCTAGTTCGGCCTGGTCAATGTCTTTTGTTGCCCTTTTCAAGTTTTGAAAATGTAAAATTCTACCGTCATTAAGTTTATAGTTGTTATTTGGTAGTGTTTGTGAAATGATAAATGGCCCTGACCACTGTGTTTTTAACTTTCTTACTTGATTTATGTCATGTGTTCTCAACAAAGTATATGCATAAACCCTGTCACCTTTTTTGTGTGGTTTCCCATAGATCTTCTTGTTGAAATTTCTCTGCTGTCTAATTGCAGATTTCTTTGTATTGTGACAAATTGCTTCATGAACTCCTGTCATTTGATTTTTAATTCTTCGAATATATTCGTTATCCGGTTTCTCCGTGTAGTTATCATATTGCATCGATATCTGTATTGTGACAAATCGCTTCATGAACTCCTGTCATCTGATTTTTAATCCTTCAAATATATTTGTTATCCGGTTTTTCCGTGTAGTTATCATATTGCATCGATATCGGCGTTGCAGCTTCCCTACCATACATTGCCTTAAATGGTGTTACTCCTGTTGTAGAATGTACTGAAGTGTTATAGAAGTATTCTACCATTTCTATCACCTCTCTCCAGTCTCTTCCGCCAACTCTTGATGTTAACACTCTTATTAATTTGATCATCGTTCTATTCAGTCTCTCTACTGCACCATTTGCTTGTGGATGATACGCGGTTGTTTTTTCAGTCATTATTTCCAACATTTTCGCCATCTCCTCGAACAATTTGCTTTCAAATTGCACCCCTCGATCAGATACTATTACTTCCATCGGTCCAAATTTCAATATCCACTCTTTCATTATTTTTTCTGCTACATTCTTTGCAGTTGTCGAGTCTAGAGGGATCATCCTAGCATATTTCGTAAAATTATCGACTATTACTAAGATATATTGATAACCTTCATCATCCTGCGACAATTTTTCTAAATCCACATGTACTATCTGATTTGGTGCGGTTGATGTAATTTTTTCTAACGGCGCTGTCTGTTGCGGGAAATGGCTTTTATTGTTTAGTAAACATGTCGTGCACTTGTTAATGACATCCTCTACAACTTTTCGTATCCCTGTTGTTATAAATCTTGTATTAAATGTTTGCTCTGTTTGTAGGATTCCAATGTGACCTTTTTCATGTATTTTCTTCACCAGCTCCCTCTTATAATACTCTGGGATTGCTATTCTTAAAACTTTTCCACTTACATACAGTAGTCCATTGTCATTAATTTTCCATGTATACCTCTGGTAGTAGCTATTCGCTTGTTTACTTAATTGTTTGTCCGCATTCGCAATTTTATTTCTTATCTCTGCCAATATCATATCCGTTTTTTGCTTTTGGATGATTTCGCTCTCTTTGATTTCTTCTTTTATCACGATTGGCATTATTGCTTGTCCTTTCTTATCGGCATTGATTTCTGGTAATTCCTTATAATCATTGTGAGGTAAAAAGTCAAATCTTTTCTTCTCTCCTTCCTGTTTTTCAATATCCCTTTGATATTCTGGTAGAGCTGTCCAAAAATCCGCATTCTTATGTAAATTACCTTTCCTGTGCTCTATCGTGAATCTGAATTCATTTAAATATTCTATCCACCGTGATACGATCAAAGACTTATCACCAGAGAACTTCTTCAACCACGCCAGACCACTATTATCTGTTCTCACCTTAAACTTTTGTCCGATTAAGAAGTATCGAAATTTCTTAATACTTTCTACTAAGGCAAGCATCTCTAATTTCGTCGAGCCATAATTTTCTTCGCTAGGTTTTAATCTTCTGCTAAAAAACTGTATAGGGACTTCCTTCCCATCTTTCATTTGACCCAAACACGCTCCTATTGCCACTGTGCTTGCATCGCAATCCAAAATGAACTCTTCCTGATAATCGGGTGTATTCAATGACGGCATTTTTGCAAGTTCATTCTTTATGTTCTCTAATTGTTCTTCCTCTTTCCAAGACCATTCAAATGGTTTTGACTTTTTTAGCAATGTTGTAATTTTATTCGTTTTTTGAGCGATGTTCGGTATAAATGACCCGTAATAGTTAATGAAGCCCATTATCCTTTGTATATCTTTTTTAGTCTTCGGACTCTTAATGTTAAGGATCATCTCTTTTGCGTTATTCTTCATTTTGATCTTCCCTTGTTGGATTTGCCTTCCCAAGAAAACTACTTCTGTTTTCAAAATTTCACATTTTTTCCCATTAACACGTAGTCTGGCGTTGTATAAAATTGTTAATGTTTTATCCAATTTCGCTAAATGTTCCTCTATTGTATTACTTGCCACTAGTATGTCGTCTATGTAAGCACATACTCCTTCATCCATTTTCTTATTATCTTGTTTAAGAACTTTTGTGACATAACGTTGAAAAGTCGCCGGTGCATTGCAAAGTCCGAATGCCATGTACATCCATTCGAATAAACCGTATGGCGTTATAAATGCTGTCTTTTCGATATCTTTTGGTTCCATTGGAACTTGCCAATAGGCTTTGCAAAGATCAATGCATGTGAAGTATTTGTTTTTTGTTGCCTCGTAAATCATATCATCGATCCTAGGTAATGGGTACGCGTCCTTTTTTGTCACATCATTCAGCTTTCTAAAGTCTATGCAAAGCCTATACTTGTCACCCTGTTTGACGAACACCGTTGGTGACGCATAGGGACTTTCACTCGGCCTTATAATCTTGTTGTCTATCAACTCATTCAAAATCGTATTGTAATTCTCTTTTAAATTCTCCGGCACTCTTCTGCAAGGCAGTCTTATCGGCTCATCCGTTGTAGTAATGATTTTATGTGTTTCACCAATGGCTTTTCCTACACTTATTTCTCCAAAATTGAATATCTTATCGTGTTTCTTCAGAATTTTTATTAATGCTTGTCTCTCTTTCTCATTAAGGTGTTGATATTCTTCATCTTTAATTTCTGGTATCTGGAATGTTTGAGTTTCTTTGTCAGTTACAATATTAATAACTTTGTCAACCATTTGTTTTTCAGTCTTGACTCTTCTCCCTTTTATGGTTACTTTTTCTTTGCTTATATTAACTACGTGATTCGTTGCATTTAACACTGGTATCCAGCCTTTTCCTTCTTTGACGGTACACAGACTTGATGGGATTGATACCCTTTTCGTGTTTATGCCAGTTTGACTGTATATCATTGTTTCCATATTTATTGCTTCTCCCGTCTCTATCTCGCACATTTTCCAATTGTTCGGCAGTATCTTGACATCCTGTGTCAACTTAAATGTTATGGTATCATTCACTTCTTTATCTTCGTAAGTTGCTATCACTTCTTCCTGTACTGTGATTGTCTTTTTGTTGTAGTCAATGATACACTTGTTATCAACTAAGAAATCATTTCCCAATATTATTTCATATGGCAGTTGATTTTTCTCAGTGTCAATTACTGTGAACGTTTGGAAAAATGTCGTATTGGCTAACCTTATCGGTATCTTTTCCAATTTTCCTTTTACGTCTATATAATCTCCAGAAGCATTTATAAGTCTATTTTTCTCATTATTCAGTTCTTTTCTTTGAAAACCAACTTTCGCGGCACATTCGTCCGTTATTATTGATATTACTGCTCCCGTATCCACTGTTGCATTTACCATTACGCCATTGATCACAACTATTATTGTGTTCGTTTTCAGCAGGTCAGTAACTATCAGTACGGGTGCTCGTTTTGTCGGAGACGGCGCTCCTTCTAGTTTAAATTTTCCATCTCCGTCGACTCAATTTCTTCCTCCTCTTGTTCTTCCTCATTTTCTATTAAGTCTTCTTCGTCAAAGTATGCGTCTTCCTCCTCTATCCAATTTATTTGTCTTTTGCAGAATTTCTTTGTGTGCCCCTTGTTACCACACATTTGGCATTTCAGATCTTTCCTTTTTATTTGCTTTATTGTGCCATCTTTTAACTTGATCTTTACTAGATCTTCTCCTGATTTCTTAGTTACTTGTTTATTCACTGGTTTAGTGAACATCGGTGTCATTCGATTTATTATCGGTTTTCCAATCGTCGATTTCTCATTGATTCTTGCGTTACTCTCCATTGTTATTTGTATTGCAAGTCCTTTCCTAATCATTCTATCTAGCGAATCGTCTGCGTCGCATTTAATTTGAAATTGTGTTCGAATTGCCTCTGGCAATCCTTTACTGATATGTGCAAACAAGTCATATTTCGAATATCGCTGTTCTCTCGAACTAAGCTTCAGCAATCTTTCTACTTGAGACATGTAATTCCGTAAGTCGTCCCTAGTATTCATTTTCATTCCATTTAGCAACATCCGATACTGGCTTTTAAAGCTCTCATCATCATAGTACTGCTGGTATTCCCCTATTAATTTTTTGTAGTCCATTTTTGTTTGGGTATCCAATACTAAGTAATGTTGATACGCCGCTCCTGTTAAATATAGCGGGAATCTTGCTGCCGCTCTTTGTTGCGTTACTTTTCTCTCTTTCATACTCATCTCAAAAATCTCCAGCCATTCATTAAATGTCGGTGAGTAATTATCCACTCTTCCGGTGAATTTCTGTAACACTGCTTTGCATACTGACGTATCATTATCGTCCTCTTCCGATAATATTGTCTCCTTAAAGATTGGTTTACTTTCGATCGTTTTTTCACAATTCAACTTTACTTGTTTTGTCACATTTTGTACTAACTTTTTTATAAACTCTTCTTCGTTTTGTGCTGTTTTGTAATCATCCATTATCAGCTCATCCTGTGGTACCGCTGTGTTTAATTCCTGCGGTTTTTCCACTACCACATTCTCTATTGTCGTTACTTCGCTTTTTTTCAACTCAATTAGTCTTAGTTCGTCCTTCAGATTGTCAATTTCTAATTGTTTTACTATATTTTCTTCTCGTAGATTAACATTTTCTTCGTGTAACTCTGTTATCATCTTTTGTAGATGGTCACTTTGTAGTTTTATTTCCTTGTTTACCTCCGTTAACTGTTCGATTTGGTTTTGGAACAAATTTCTCTGTTCGGTTAGTCGGAGACTTGTGTCTTCCTTGATTTCATCTATTAGCCTCTCTTTTTCGGCGTGTTTTATTTCAACCTCTCTTACCCTTTCGATTAATTTTTCAATCTGTTTTGTCAATTGTTGCCTTTCTTTCGTATTGTTTTCAATTACTTCCATTAATTGAATTGTCGTTAGCTCATTAGTCAACTCTGCTGGTTGAAGTATTTGCTCAGTTGGGGACTGTTCGCTTTCAGCTAGGGACACATTTACGTCTGGGTTCTCGGGTGTGTTCCTCATTTGAGGAGTTTTCTGGGTTCTTGCTTTAGTTTTCGGTTTCCTTTTTGAATTAACCATTTTTCCTTCTTCAGCTTGGGGTATTCTTCTGGTTGTTCACTTTTTCCATTAATTAGAAGCTCTGGTAAGGTGTCAAGTGTTCGTTGTTTTTTCCTTTTTCTAGCTAGGTATCTTTGATGGTTTCCACTAATTCCAGTTTTCCAATCCTTTTCGGTTTTCCTCCAATTCAGGCGATTCAAAAAAAAACAATTCTTCTCCTGAATCTTCCTTTGCGCTGTCGAGCGCCTGTCACGGTCGCCATGTAGAATCTCGCCAACCTTCATACTGCTAATTATTAGACTAATTTAGGAGCTGCTATAACAATTATTTCCTCCTCTTATAGTACGGTAGGTGACAGACTCCATTCTCCATCTCTCTTCTTTCTGTTCTTTTGTTTAGCCATTAAATAATTATATTATTATCTGATCAACTAATATTGATACGAAACTAACGACCGATATTTTAGATCCAAGACACGAGACAGAGGGTACAAAGTACAGGGTACGCTTACCCGACCTGCAACAAAGCACAAAAGAGGAATTGAAGAATTACGCTATAACGAGTATTTCCATGCGATACTGCCACATCGATAGAGACACCAACCACAACTTAGATGACTCAGTGTAATGGAATAGTGTGCATGAATACGATGGTGATAATGTGTGATACCTTACTAATTTATTGTATTGATTGTTCTTGTTATCAATGAGTTTGTCTAATAAAGGAATCTCGCAACCGTGATGCATTAGCTTGTTATGAGTTCGTACATATAATAACCTTACATATAAATAATTACATGCTGGCCTAGAGTACATGTGAACAATCAATACGGTCACGGGGAAAGAGATGAATTGATAGTCCGTCAGTCTACTAGTAATCATACGTAATAAACAACATCCAAAATAATGCAAACAGATCTTGTAGTTTCCTAATGCAAATAGATGTAATGACATAATGTAATATAAGTTGTAATATGAACAACGAACGATAGGAAAGCTAATACGAGTAAAAGCCCCTATTCCTACACCTAACCTAAGAGCCTCTCGGGTAAGCACCAGCTATACACTGCACCCGTTAACTGGATTCGTGAACCACCATCTAGAATACCCAAGAGCTCGAACGTTTAGCTTTCCATTGTATTAAGTAAAATAACCTGATACAAAAAGCGTAAAGTAAATCCAGTAAATTAGATTCATCAACAAAATGATCAACTACACACTTTTTATAGTAAAAGAATTAACAACAATCAAATATTTAACTAGTACCTGCTAATTCCAGTTGTTTACAATTTCGAATGTTTTAATTTCTGTTCGTCTGCTGATTACACAGTTCTGCCTTAATTAGCGGTAGCGATTTAGTCTAGTGCCGTTTTGCCAAATTAATTAATATCAAAAATACTGCACTATAAATTTACAAAATAACTAATTAATATTATCCATATGTTTTTACAATTAATATTTATTTTAATATTCAGTCTTGGTTTCTTCTTCCTTTTTTCTCAATTTGACCACATATGATAAGATTATGATTGTGTTACACTAGGTCTTCTTTAATCTGATTGTTGAGGTAGAAAAACATGAATACTTTCATAGACTCCAGGTATTTGCCACATCTTTGTAAAAGAAACTGATATTGTCTCTTACTTCTTCTTCTGTTATGTTCTGTTGATCCACATCATTGTGACAATCTCCACTCTCTTCATGACATCATAATAGGAGTAATTTCTTTCCCAGATGTCCATCCACACAATATCATTTACTCCAGAGAAAAACATTATGGCTCTTGGGTTACATTCTTCTATCTCTTTTCTAAGATCTTGCAACTGTACATTAATGGGTCTGCCCTGTGTGTAGAGTTGATCTGGCATTACCGTGCCTTCAATGTAGACCCTCTCTGTTGTCATTTCTCAACATTATTTCCTTTGATCTTTTGTAATCATCTCTCTCTATCATAGCTTTTGCTTTCCTTTCTGTATTCACATATGATTTGAACTCATGGAGAAACGTCTTTGCTACTTTAACCTCTTTTGGTAGTCTCCATCTTGGGAGGACCATTGGTATTGTGATATTTAATCCCCTCTGGCTTAATTTTAGTCATATTTCTTCTTTGATGTCTATTTTTGCTGTAATACATTCAACATCTACAGCTAGTTGGTTGTAAGGCTTTAATAATTCTTCTAGTTCCGTTCATGTGAACACTTCAGTGAACATGAGCTTCATTGTTGCCACTGTTTGCTGTTCTCTAATGTTTTGAAGTTTCTCTCCTTGATTTCCTTGGCTTCCCTTGTGACTTTGATTTCAACTGGGAACCATTCGTCAAAAGTATCTATCCATTCTATTGTTCTTGCTGGGCTGATGACTCCCCATTTCTTGATGTTTATTCTGTCAACTGTTTGCTGTGTTTTCAGGGATAGTAGTAATCTCAAAGATGTTAGCAATTGTTCTTCCTCTATCATTTCTGCTTGGGATTTTGTGACCATCTTACAGACTTCAACTGGTTCTGTTATGCCCCCTTGTTTCATCATTTCTGCACTTCGTATGATTTTTGTGTAAATGTGCACCATGGGCTGTCTTGCTCATAGCATTCCATTTCGTGATCAAGGGTCTTCTGCACGTTCTTTTGTGCTAGCATTTTCCTAGTCTCAGCTGTGCTTGCTAATTTTTGTTTGAAAATTTTTCTTGTTGTTAGCCATGGTTGGTGCTCTAATTGTTTCATCTGTGTTTCAGATATCGCACCCCACATGTATTTTTTCATCAGCTCATCAAATATCATGATTTCACTGGGGTATATCCCTGTTTTGTTAGCAATACTTATTACTGACATTTTCCCCATCAGATTTTCATTCATTATTAATCAAATAAGTATTTTCTCTATCATCTGTACTGGCTTTTCTTCTCTATTTAGTGACTCCAGCTTTCCTGTGTGACCTTTCAGTAGCCAATTGTTTGTCTGTGTGTTTATCAGGGCTATCACTATCTCATACTTCTTATCTTTTGATAACTTGTGCTGGGTATGTACAAGATCAGGAGTTTCAGCTCTGTTTCTTTGGCTGTAAAAATTGCCAGTATCCATGCCATTGTTCTGTAATGTATTTCTGGTGCATTGTTTTCTTCAAATACTAACTGTTTAAAGTCTTTTCTCGTATTGAGTTCTTAGGCTTTATTCACCTCTGTTAGTACCATTTCCACTGACTTATGAAATTTTCGTGATGGTGCATCGATTTTTATCTCTGGCCAACCTTCCTCTACTTTTTGTTATAGTTTTATGTTTCTCCATATTGTCTGGATTTGTTGGAGATGCTCTTGTCTTTGTGTTAAGCTGCACTTTATGAATAATGTGTTGGCCTTTTCTATTCCATCTGTATCTGACGTTAGTTCGATTGTTTTTGTCTGTCTATAGAGATCAATCGTGATGCATGGATCTACCATAATTCTATAAACTTGTGCCCAGTAGTCTATCTGCAGATCAAAATGTATTAACTCTGGGATTGTCATAGTTTTTGGTGTTCTGGTCCATGGGAAGATATTCTCGGCTGTCATGCATGTTTTTCTTAAATGCTTGGGGGTGTCTTTGACTGTTGATATTGTGATGATTACTATCCTGACATTTTTTACTCTCGCCATTCTTGTTGTTTCATCTATTTTCTTTTCTAAGTTTTTTGTATACTCTTTTTGTTTTAGTATGTGTATGATCATGAGGTTTTCTTCATCAATGTTTATTTCCAGTATTTCAGCTATTTTATCTTTGTAAGCCATTATAACTTGCATTGTGTCCAGTGTGAACTCATTGTCGAATACGATGTGTAATTGCTTTGCATGTATGGCCTCTCTAGTGTTTCGTTCATTTCTTGAGGATAGCTTATAATCACATTCACTTTAGGTCTATTGTTTGCAGTGAGCACTATCAGTAAATTCTTCCCTTTGGTTCTCGTGATTTTTCATATGTGTGACTTTGTCTCTGGGGATAGCTTTGTGAACACATTACAATGCATCTTTGATGTTCCCATAAAGTAGGGATTTAGGGTTTCCCCATCGATTTTAGACATCCGTTTTTCTCTCTCTTTTGATTGTACCATTCTTTCCAAAGTAGTTTCCAAGGAGGCGTGTAGCTGGGTCATCTGTAATGGTAATCTGCTGGTGCTCAGTTCACAGTCCATGGGCAGTGAATCTGTGCTGATAGTTTCTACTGATTTGCCCTTGAATCGGCTCACAGTTACTCCTACCGGCACTTGACCAGGTGTGGTTCCTATTGACATAACGTCAGCCTTGAATCACTTCCGCATCTCCATGGTTCTTCCTCCACTTACACCTTCCCCTGCAACTCCTCATGTCTCACTGCCCTTGAATTGGCGTCATGGACTTTGGGAGGGAAAGTTGTGCTGTGCACCAGTTTTCTGCATGCCCTTGAATCAGCAGTGCAGATCCCTGGTGGGAGAGGCTTCTTGTCCATTGGTCTCCCTGCCCTTGAATCGGCCTTGGGGACTACTAGGACGCCTTCTCACTCTACGTTGTCTGTTCATTGGTTCTTCATTCTCGTCCCTTCTGCCCTTGAGTCGACATCTGGTTTGAGAACTCCTCAACTCCTCTGGTTATTGATTTCTGAGCACTCTCTTCTTCATCATGGGGTGCATCATTTTCCTCTAGTTTCCTAAATGCAGTTAGTAAATTTACATCCCATATTTCAGGATCATATATAGGTTTATTTCTTGCTGTCCTCTGGGGCAGCACTCTTCGGCTCAAATCATCATCTCTGATGTCTGCTGTATACTCATTGTCAAATTCTTCTTCATGTAGGCTATCTAAATCATACATATCATATATAATTTCATTGCCATTAATTCAGCATATTTTGAATTCAGCGTTCTCATCTATCTTCATCTCTTCGATGTCTGCTGTTGCTCTCTTCAGGTTTTGAAAATGCAATTGTCTATTATTGTCTAACATATATTCATTTTTCAGTAATGTTTGTGTTATCATGTGAGGGCCGGACCATACCATTTTCAACTTCTGGACTTGGTTAGTATCTGTGAGTTTAATTGGTGTGAACGTGTATACTTTATCTCCTACTTTATGTGCATGCCCGTAGATTTTTTTATTGTAATTGCATTGCTGTCTCACTGCTGATTTTTTTATATTGTGGCACATTGTTTCGTGAATCCCTGTTATCTGGTTTTTTAGTTGTTGTACATGTGCGTTGTCCAACTTTCCACTGTAGTTAGTATATTGCATTGAAAGCAGGGTCGCTGCTTCTCTTCCAAATATGGCCTTAAATGGTGAGACTCCAGTCGGCACATGCACCAAGGTCACATGCACCAAGGTATTATAATAACATTCAATCATTTCAATAACCTCTCTCCATCTGCTTCCTCCTATCCTTGTCGTCACTACTCTGATTAGCTTAATTAATGTTTGATTGAGTTGCTCTACTGCTCTGTTGGCCTGTGTATGGTACGCAGTTGTTCGTTCACTTGCAATTTCCAGGAGCTTTGCCATTTCCTGAAAAAGTCCACTCTCAAATTGGAGCCCCTAATCTTTTATGATCGTTTCCATCACTCCTAATCACAGTATCCATTCTTTTAAGACTAGTTCTGCTGTGGTTTCTGATATTGTATTCCTCATTGGGACCATTCTTGCATATTTGGTAAAATTATCCACCATCACTAGTAAGTATTGGTACCCTTCTGCATCCTTTGATAGCATCTCTGGATCTATGTGGACTATTTCATTAGGTTGAGTCACAATGATTTTTTCTAAGGGCGCTCTTTGTGTCAGAAAGTGTTGTTTATTGTTGAGGAGGCATGTTGTGCATTTGTTAATAATATCCTCAATGACCTTCCTTACCGCTGTTGTTATGAATCTTGCACTGAATGTTTTCTCCGTCTGTGTGATTCCCAGATGGCCTTTCTCGTGTATTTTCCTTATTAGTTCTCTCTTAAAGTAATCAGGGATCATGATTTGATTGTTGCCAGCTTCAACATATAGTAGTCTGTTCCTGTTAGTCTTCCATTTGTAACTTTTGTAATTACCTGCTATTATTTTGGATTGTGTTGTTTGAGGTTCTCTGATCTTCTTTATGATTTCACTGAGGATTATGTCATCTCTTTGTTTGTCTATTATTTCCTGTTCTGATATTTCTTCCCTCATCAGTATTGGTAGTACTGCTTGGCCTTTTTTATCCACATTTATCTCTGGCAGTCCTTCATACTCAGTGTGTGGCAGGAACTGAAATTGTTTCTTCTCTCCATCTGTTTTCGCTGTGTCTCTGATATTCTGGCAGTGATGTCCAGAAGTCCGCGTTGTTGTGCAATGTGCCTTTCCTGTGTTTGATTGTAAATGTGAACTTGCTTAGGTATTAAATCCACCACTATACTATTCCGGACTTATCCCCAGAGAACTTTTTTAACCAAGCCAATCTGCTGTTGTCCGTTCGTACTCTAAATTCCCTGCCAATAAGGAAGTGTCGAAATTTCTTAATACTCTCAATCAATGCCAGCATCTCTACCTTGGTGGAGCCATAGTTTTCTTTACTTGCCCTCAGCTTGCGGCTGAAGAACTGAATGGGTACCTCTTTCCCGTTTCTTGTTTGTCCCAATGTTGCTCCAATTGCCACCTTACTTGCATTGCAATCTAATATAAATGTTTCGTTGTAATCTGGTGTGTTGAGGGATGGCAGTTTCGCTAGTTCTTCTTTGATGTTGTCTAGTTCCTCCTGCTCCTGCCAAATCCATACAAATGGCACTGATTTCCTCATTAGTTTGGTCATCTTCACCATTTTACCAGCTATATTTGGAATAAAAGTTCCATAATAGTTGAAGAATCCCATAATTCTCTGTATATCTTTTTTATTGTTCGGTTTTTCTATCTTTCAAATCATCTCTCTAGCATTGTGCTTCATGCATATTCTGCCCTTCTCTATCATTCTTCCAAGGAACACTATTTTCTCTTTGAGAATGTCGCACTTATTCCTGTTAATATGAAGTCCCGCATTTTCTAAGATTGTTAATGTTCTTTACAATTTTTCCAGATGTTCTTGGACTGTGTTGCTTGTGACTATGATATCATCTATATAGGCGTCGACCCCTTCCTCCATTCTGTGTGTCTTATTTTTTAAGAGCTTCATTATGTACCTCTGAAAGGTTATATGTCCATTCATATAGCCCATATGGAGTAATGAATGCTGTCTTCTTGATGTTGCTCTCTTCCATTTTTACTTGCCAGTAAGCCTTACATAAATCCAGTGTTGTGAAGTATCTGTGTTTACTGGCTTTGTAGAGCATGTCCTCTATCTGTGGTAAGGGTTATGAGTCCTTTTTTGTCACTTTGTTCAGTTTACGAAAATCAATGCATAGGCAATACTTATTTCCCTGCTTTACAAACATGGTTGGTGCTGCGTATGGGCTCTCACTTAGACAAATGATCTTGTTATCAATTAACTCCTCCAATATGCGATTGTATTCGTCTTTCAGCTGCTCAGGCACCCTTCTAACTGGTAGCTTGATTGGTTTGTCTGTTGTTGTGACAATTTTATGCTTTTCACCTACTGCCTCTCCTACACTTATTTCTCCATAGTTGAATATATGCTTGTGTTTTTCTAACAGTGTCTTTAGTTGTGTGATCTCCTGTTCTTCTAGATGTTTGTAGTCTTCGTCATTTATCTCAGGTGTTCTGTATGTATATTCTACTTCTGCTTTTGTCCCAATGCCCTTGAGTTGGCCTTTGGGAGTACTCGCGACTTCAATGGTGTTTATCCCCTCGCCCTTGAGTCAGCCATGTGGAGTACTATCTGCTTTCCTTTGCAAGTCCTTGAATCGACCATGCAAATTACTCGCTCCATCGCCATCTTTGATTGCCTTCCAGATGAGTCTGATGTCGGTTTTTATGTATTTCCCATATATTCTTATTTGAGATTTTTTTCAAATTGACATTCTGATTTGTAGCATTGAGAATTGGTATTCTTCCCTTTCCATGTTTTATCATGCAGACACTGGACAGCATTGATTCTCATTTAGTGTTGATGCCTTTGTTGTCATACAGCATTATATCAGCTGTTATAGTGTCTTCTGTCTCGATTGTATGCATTTTCCATTGATGCAGCTATAGGTGGATGTCTTCTTGCAGTTGAAATGTAATTGTTTTCTGCTTCTCTTCTCTTGTTCTTCCTCAATTTCTATCTCTTCTTCTTTTACCTTTATGGTTCAATTAGCATAATTAATAACACATCCATTTTTTGTCAAAAAGTCATTGCCTAATATAACTTTGTATGGCAGTGAATTATTGTGTGTATCCACCACTACCAAGGGTTGTTCAAATGTTGTATTCGCGATCCTCATCTGTGCTGTTTTTATCATTCCTTTCATATCGATATAACCCCCTGATGCATTGATTAGTCTCTTATTGCAACTATTCAAATCCTCCTGTTTGAATCCCAACTTCATGGCGCATTCATTGGTAATTATAGATGTAGCTGCTCTGGTGTCAATTGTTGCCTTTGTCATTACTCCATTAATAGCTATCATTATCGTATTCATCATGTCAAGGTTTGTGAGGATCATTATCAATGCACAGTTGTCATGAGTCGGCGCTCTGCTTAGTTTTCCGACTCCTCATTGATTGGCAATGTTTCATCAATTTCGTCTTCTGTCTGCAATACATCTTCTTCATCATAATAAGCCTCTTCGTCCCCAATTACGTTTATTTGTTTCAGGCAATCTGGTTTCTTATGTCCCTTCTGTCTGCAACTGTAGCATTTAACGTCCTTCTCTTTTACTTTCCTGGTTTTTCCATCTTTTCCTTTTACCTTTATTATCTTATCTTGCTTCACTTCTGTATAAGCTTTGTTGGGAATACGTGGTTTGAGATTGTTTCTCCAGGTTGGTCCTTCTCTATGACATGCAGCTCTCTCATATACTTGGGCTTGTATGTCAACAGCTTTTCTAATCATTCTCTCCAACTTATCGTTGATGTCACATTTGATTTCGAACTGTGTTCTGATCCTTTCAGGCATCCCCTTGCAGATGTGTGAGAACAAATCGTATTTTGAGAATCTTATTCAAACTGAGCATTAATAATCATTTGACTTGTTGCATATAGTTTTGAATGTTGTCAGTTTTCTTCATTTTTGTCATGTTTAGAATGATTTGGTATTGATTCTTAAAACTTTCATTCTTGTAGTAGTTCATGAAATCTCCAATTAGTAGTTGATAATTTCTTTTTGTTTCCGCATCCAAAAGCAGGTAATGCTGGGAAGCTGCACCTGTTAGGTGTAATGGGAGTCTCGCTGCTGCTTGTTGGCTTGCTTTTCATTCCACCATCATTAGTTCGAACATTTGTAGCCATTTGGCAAATGTGGGATTGTAACCATCTACCCTTCCATTGAATTTGGGTAGTGTTGCTTTACAGGGTATCATATCTCTGGCAGTTGATTGTGGTAAGATTGAGTCCTAATATTTGGGTTTTCTGTTGTTTCTTATAGCATCCTCCTCATGCAGTTGAGTGGCACTGCTTTTGTGATTTCATTTATGATTTTCTGTTTCTCAACATCTGAATCTTCATCTGATTCCTCATATGTCGCCTCTTTGTGGGTCGGTATGTGAGGTGCTTGCAATTCGCTTTCCTTTCTAGAATGAAATTCCTTCTCATGAGTCTGCATGCCACTTCTGTTTTCCTCTTCTGTTAGTTGTAGCAATCTTAACTTATCTTTTAGCTGTTCTAATTCTCCCGCCTGTAGGTCATTATCCTCAATTAATTGTCTGTTTGTTCTCTCCAGCTCTTGATTTTTTCTTGCCATTGCTGGTTTTGTTCTAGAAACCTTTTATTGGACTCTGATAGTTGGTGGGTAAGAATTTTAATTTCGTTTTGGAATAGTTGGCTTTGTTCCTCTAGCCGCATTTCCATATTTAATCTGATCTCAGACAGTGTCGTTTTGCTTTGTCATTCCATCTCTCTGACTTTTTCAGTCAATTGTTCTACTTGTTGTCTTAAGAGTTCTTCATTCTCTTGGCTCTTCCTTAGCATAATCATTATATCCAATGGGTTTGTGTCTGGGGGTTTGTTTCTGGGTGTGAACTAAGGGATTGTAGTTCTGTGTCCGTTGCTGAGTTCTCACCAAAATATGGTGATGATCATATCATTCTGGGAGTTACTGCCTTGGTTGCAGTTTTTTTTGTGCTTCCTTTTCTTCCTTTTGTCATATTTTCTTTCTGGATTGTAGTGGTATTTTCCATCTCTAGATCACGATTCCAGGATCCTAGTGAAGTGCTTTGGTTTGGGTTGGGGTATCTCTCTCTATTAACAGGTTGTTAGTTCATATAACTTGTTTGCTGCTTTTTCCTCTTTCACTTGTAGCTTTTATTGTTGTGTGCAGGTAGTTTCACTGAATGTTTCTTCTTTAGAATTGCTACTCTTGGCTGTCATGGTGGCCATGTACCATCCTCTACCAGGCATTATCACTGTTTATCTACTGTTACTGTATAGTGTTAGCTGTGTTATTGCAGGTAAGGATTTACTTATTACATACTGCTTGACTGTTTTTTCTGATAACCTATATATCTGGAATTAACAATTCACTATTTAGGTGATGAAGCCATGTGGTAATGTCTGTTGTGATCTCTTAGTGGGCATCTGCCCAAAGCAGATCTCCACATCCAGTTTCACCATTCCATCCGTTGGTTGAGTGCCACTTCTCAGCTCAATCAATACAGTTTATGTGTACCCTACTTTAGCTCAGTGCATACTCAAGGCACGGCACAACTCGACTTAAACTCTATTTTGTGAAAGTGTTGTATCTATTCACAACCTGACTTGTTACTAGTCATCTGTTAATTATTACATATAGCCATTACTGAAAATATATTGGCTTTAAATATATTTAGTTCAAACGACTTCCTAACCTACATTTATAGTTGACTACATGCACAGCCACTTTATCAATCAATTATAGATCATTAATTTGGATCTAAAATAATATTGATATAATTCCTAAGTTTCAGTCATCCAACTGTTTACTGACAATTAATTATTTAATACATGTAGAAATGAAATGCTAGTCAGCTAATATAGAGAAAACCCCTACACCTAACTTATGTGCACTTTCGTGATCTGGCACAGAGACCCTAGAATCGTTCCCTGTGATGTATCCAGACCACTACTAAACACCACTCAATTAGCTTGACATTGTATTAAATGAGCAAACCGTAAATATGAAACAAAATAAGAATTCCAATTTTGCCCCCTCATTTGCCTAAAAAGTATTATTATAGACCAATACTAATCTCTTGTTTTTGACACATATTGTTTCTTGGTTGCATAATACAAATAAATCTAAATTAATCTAATTGATCTAAATATAATATTTCTAATCATTATTCCTTTGATATTATTCTCGACTTTGCTCAACATTTGCAGCTTTTTGGATTTTATTTGGATGATGCTACAATTATCCATTTTATAAAGGATGTCAAATACATAAAAAATCTGTTGAAAGTAATAGACAAAACAATTATGACAGCAAACATAAAAAAAGGTCAAGACTATAATAATCAGCTGCAGATGAAATAGGGCATGCCAGAAAATCTGCAAGATATGGTAGAGCACACCCAAAACATATTGAAAATAGACAACAATCAAGCAAAGCAAACAGCCTCCAGACTAGTAGAAATAGATCTCAGATTCAACCATTGGTCACCAAAACACTGCTTAATAATTGACCCTAAGATGGCAGTCAACATATACAATAAGTCCACAACCAATGGAAGTGTTGGGACACACTGAAGATTTGGAATCCATAACAGATATGAATATTCATTACAGCCTGAAACAGAGAAAAGAGTTTTTAGAAGAACTTCAAAAAGTCTGGAAGGAAATTAATTCAGAAAAACTCATGAAAGAACAATTGCCAAGCATTGAAATCAAAACACCAACAGAAAGATATCATAACACAATTGGAGAGATACTAAAGGAAATAGACAGAAGGTATAGAATGCAAACACAGGTTGGAGGGGTGGCATGGGTGCATTGTGTGAATTGGTGATCCAGAGGTCTATGTAATTTAAAAGACATGCTCAAAAGGCTTGCTTTGCTTGCTTTTTGAGCTTTTTTCCCATTGAGAAAATTTTGATTTATTAAATTGAAAAAATTATAGAATTTCATTTCAGTTTTGTGCTGCAGCATGTATTGCAATCAATTATATATCTCTAGCTTCACAGCTAAAATAGCAACATTAGTTTAATTTTAGTTGTATTATGAAAAAAGTCTCACAAAGCATTGAATGTGTCATCAATTTCACAACTGCTCACTTTATTCATTGAATAAGAATATTGAATTTAAAAAAACTATCTTTACTTTCATTTCTGTTTTGTGCTGCAGCTTGTATTGCAATCAGTTAGATATCTCTTTAGCTTGACAGCTAAAATAGCAACATTAGTTGCTTTCTTAGTTGTGTTATGAAAAAAGTCTCACAAAGTATTGAATGTGACACAAATTTCACAATTGCTCATCTTAGTAGTTTGAAAAAATTAATTTTTAACATCTTCTCTAAGTAAGAGCGATCTTAACTTTCCATGCCAAAAAATCTTATGAAATTTATAAAAAAGAGATTAAGAAATATTATATATTTTCACACTAGATTTTGATAATTTACTTCAAAATAAAAATGAAGCCCAAAACATCATAGCCTGCACATTCAACTTTTGGGTTGAATGCACTTGCAAAATATTTGAATATGGAAAAAAATGAAAATAACTAATATTGTATTTAAAGCAAACAGGAAACAACTTGTAAACACAACAAAACAAACAAACTTTTAACTTAAATACCTTGTGCAAATAATTGTTAAATTTGTTAATAATGACAACTATTATCATAAATTTAGCAATAAATATTTTTGCTTTTAAAGAATTTCCTAAAAATTACAAACCATACTATCTTTATAATATGCTTCTCCTTTAAGAAGAGGAAACCTTTTTTCACAGTCAGATCCATCTGCTCTCAAATCCATTTCCTCCATCCATACATTGACAATGGATATAAATGAAAATATAATAATCCCTCTTAACATATTTATAACTAATTTTAAACCCCTACATTCCAAATATGAATTCATTTTTTCAATTCAAACAATATTGAAATAGCAATTTATAAATCTATCTAATGAAATTACCATTTTTTCAAATTTCAACCATTATTCCTATTATTTCATTAAATTGTGAACAAAGCATTGATCAAATAAAAAATCTAACAGTGCAAATAAATTGAGAAGGTTTGAAAATAGGAATAAACTGCAAGGTTCATGAAGCCCTTATAAAAATGAATTTCCTTACACACACTTCCATAGACAGTCACATTAAGTAAAAATTAAAATCAATAGCTCACAAATCAGTTAAGCAAGTGAAAAAACACATTTCCACATAAATTCGAACATGAAGAATCCAAATATGAATTTATTTTTTCAATTTAAATATTGAAATAGTGATTTGGAAGAATTCTTGAAAATTTGAATTTTCACATTTATTTCATTGAATGACAGTGAAAGAGCTTCTCAATCTAGAAATCCAATTCCAGAAACACATTTGCCAGTTTTTAATCAATGTACAAACATCAATCTTTACTGAGAAGTAGTAGTCAATGCTTCAAAAAATTTATATTATCAAAAACCCAGAAAGCCCAGTATATTCAATAAAGACGGCAAAATCTCAAAGAAATTGATAGAATGGATCACAGATATCAACAAAATGGAGCAAAATATAAATGAATTTTTAAGGTTTATCCATAATATCCATTTTCATCATCCACAATATACATTTAAGAACACTGATTTTTTGCAAGTTTTTAGGGGTGTCCTAATGTGAAGTGTACTTATTTAAAACAAAATTTTAAAGTTTATTAATAATATTAAAATGTAAATACAGAAATATTCACAGTTTTTTAAAAAAAATCACCATAATTTTTAAAAAATTACTTACATATCCTATAATATTCATATCTAAACCAGAAAATTTCCATTAGGGAAGATTGATGGGGAATTTTTGGAAAATTGTTTATGAATGTCATTTTTGTATTACTGAAAATATCTTAAAGTAAAAAATTCCAATTTTTGAATTTTTAATTTTAAGGAAAACATTTTTTTAGAAAAATTTTTAAAACTTTCCATATTGGGACATGACCAAAAAAATTAGAATCTCCTTTTAAAACTGCGCATTTTGGTCAAAAAATCTTATTCATAGCTTCATTATATCAAAAGTTATTAAAGAAAATATTTTTTCTGTAAAATTTGCCCAGCTCTGGCTATCCTAGCTAAGCCAATATTGATCTTAGAGCTGAACATGCTGAAAAACAAATTTTTTTAGTCAAATTTGCTACTTAAAAATTTAAATGGAGCATTTATATCTTTAAAACTTTTGTTGCTATAGCTGACTAATGTTAAGGTATATTATAATAAGGCCAACCTGGGTTTTCAAAATAAATTTTTTTTTAAAAAAATTTATGGCTGTGTGAATTTTTGTCATGAAATTTCAAACAATTCTAATCAAAATTCAGATCATTAGGGTGAAAAAACAAAAAACTGTTTTTCAAATAACTAGTATGAAAAATTTAAAAATTCAGGCTTATTAAAAAATTTATATAATTTTCTAATGTTGGGGATTTAAAAAACCCTTTAATTTTTAAATCCAATTACCAATTTTTTGCATGAGCTCTCTCCAAATATCATTAGTGACAGAAAAAAATTATTTCCCACTAGAGGGCGCAATTTTGATATGTTCAGGCATTTAAAAAAACTTAAAATATTTAGCTTGTGAAGCTCTACAACCCTGCCAAATTTCATTTTGATAGCTGCAATATTGACAGAGCAATGGGCAAAAATTTGTTTTTCAAGAAACTAAAGGAGGTATAGAAAGCAACTAATGTTGCTTATTAAGTAAGATTCTACAGGAATTTTTCAGGAACCCAAATGCCCACTAATTAATTACAGAAGAGGAGTCTGGATCATGGCCATATTTTTAACAGCAGATAAAGGCATACATGCACCAATAGATTGATGCAGAAGGCTCAAGATAGCAAGCAAGAAGAATAATAAAATAGCAGTATTGCCAATTCTCCCCAACATTATGAACTAACTGCTAGCAAGTGTAAAGATCAGCATGTCCCCTGTCAAAAAAAGAAAAGTGATGACACAATATGAAAAGCTATTTACAAGACTTGCAAATAAAGAAAGACTGATCAGCAATCTATCCAACACTCAGATTGCAAGCAGATTAGGCATATGCCTGACTGAAACACATATTCTCAGAAAAAATGTACATGTGGGGCAAAACAGCTGACCTGGACCTGAAGCAATTTACAAAACAGCCCTGGCTAGCAACAGAAATGATCATAAAGAAGAAAAGTGCCAAGACAAGAGAAATAGTTCTCCCAGTTCAGACAACACATATTAATGTAAAATTTCTATCAACAATGTTGAAATTCATGAACAACTATCCTGCTCTTCTGTAAAGATTCTAAAACATTAACAAAGGATGAAGAGAGATAAGAAGGACAAACTTGTAAATATTATTGAGATTGTAACCAAGACAACTAGAAGAATTTCTATTGAGTACATCAGTGATAGAAATGTCACCAAAGAGAAATACTACAAACCACTAAATGAATCACTATCAAAGTCAGTAATGAAATATATCTACATGGAGGCGTTTAATGAGAAAGAACTCCATGTGCTAACCAGGCCAAAAAATAAAATTTTGATAGATGTGGAGTGTATTACAACCAAGCTATCAATCAAAGAAGAAGAGGCCTGCAAGCTCAGCAAAACAGGGTTGACAACAAAGTTTTGGAATGGAATAGCAACACAGAAAATAATTATACTGCAACAATTGGAATAGTGAAAGCTGGAACAACAAGAGAGAAAGATAAAGTAAAAGAGAACAGATACCATCAAGTTACTAATCTGCAAGCCAACAACAACAAAAAAAACCCCTATGATAATGCTGAGATGGAAAGTAAGGGACAAATTAATGGTTAAACTGCTTATGTCTAAAGAAAACTGTGATGCTGGAAACCTAAAGAGAGCTGAGAAAATATTTGAAGATTCAGCATACATAACATCAAAGAAACTAGCACTTGAAGGAGATAATGCAGAGGGAATTTTTATAGAAGAAGAAATCAGCCCCTACCATCTACTAATGGATGGGAAAGAGATTCATAAGCAGATCAAAGCTATGAAAAATGCAGTGAACTCAACAACAACAACAAGATTGCTGATACTGCATGCAGGTATGAATGATATAGTGTAGCTAGATTTATGGGATGAAAAATACAAATACTACAAAATCTCAATTAGAATTGATCAGGGCAAACATTAAAAACCTGATAAAAATTATGGAAAAAGACGTCAGAGAAAATCTCAGCTTCTTTTCTGAGATAGTGAACCCCACAAAATTAGAAAAACCATTCAATTTTTCTTACCCAGAAAGTAGGCTGGGCATGTCACTGGCACACTCAGCAACCATCAACCCACATATAATGATGATGATCACCTTGAAAGGCTATGAATCTATAAAAATACTTCAATATTTTTACTGAAAGATTAAATGATTTTGAATGACAATCACAGAGGATATGGCACTAAAGGAAATGAAACACCTGCAATATAAAGAAAGTGAGTCAACAGTGATGGAGATCATCCTAAAACTAACCAAGAAACATCAGTACTGAGTGATACAATGGAAAGATGTGCAGGCTAGAAACTTAATCAAGAAAGCACATACACTAGTCCATGGAGAGAGGGCAGGGCTTCTTGACTGAAAAGCCAAGCTAGAGGGGGATGTAACAGAATGCAAGCATAGGGGCTTTCTTGTAATCCTCTCCTAAGATAGAAAGGTGCAAACAGAAAGGCAACTATTCTGACCAAGTGCAAACAGTGAAATAAATCACCAATTTATTTGTATCACGTTTATTAGTAATCATTTTAAAAATACAGGTCACAAAAGTTTGGCTGAAAGTGTAGAATCATGCCAACCCACTGTGAGTGTGTTATTTAGAGAAAGCTATTACTTTTCTTAGATTAACCATTAAGTGGAGTTGACACTTTTCCGTTTTCTCTCCTTTATAATAAGTGTGCGGTTTATTAAACTAATTTAATATGCAAGAGCCTTTGTAGCTACTTAATTAACTCAACTTATTTAGGTAAAGCAGAGAGTTTGGAAGACAGGATCAACACTCAAGAGTAGACGTGCATTTCCAGGAACACATCCGCCAGCCGCATCTTACCAATGGAACTGCCAATGTGAGATAGAGAACAACAACGGAATGGTTATGTGAACAGCAAACTCAGGGGAATGGCAATTGCAACTACTTAAGAATTTAGTGCATTGATTGTTTTTGTTATTATGAACTGATGCAATAAACGAAGTTGTGCAACCTTGCTGCTGAAATAGCTTATTATGAGGCCTTACATGTAATAACCCTACATATATAGAAATGTATAATAGCCCTTGATACATGTAAACAATCAATGCCGCCAGCGGAAAATGGGAACTAGAAGTCGGCCAGAGGTCTACCGTACAAAACATTGAGCAACATGTAATAACTATTAAATAAACTATGTGTAATAAAATATAGAAATACAATCGTAATAACCGTCTGAGTGTAAACACTATTAAATCATCAATCATCATGTAGCATAATGAATGTAATAAATAACTTGAGTTCATCGATAATATAATTGACATGTAAAACCTACAGGCTGCAATAACAATATCAGACAAGCAATGACAACGGGAAAAAACTCCTAGTACCTATCCATAACCTAAGAGCACACCAGGTAACTACAGCTGTCGCCTCCCCGCTGTGGAATAGCTATTAGGGG
>CABFPE010000580.1:3712-30570 GCA_900660155.1 Hofstenia miamia
TTCAATTACTTGTCAGCATAAAACGGGTACAAGTTTGAAATCAGCTCTGTGTATATAAGTAAAAAAGTAAATTTCATTAATTACCAACCCAAATGATACCATTCTCGTACTTACCTTATGTTTTCAGTAGAGAGAGAGAAATGATTCAGAATAATATATATAAACACAAGAAGGAAAAATAAATATACCAAAGGCAAAAACTAAACACAAGAAGGAAAAATAAATATTTCATTTCAAAGATACTAGCAGTAATTATTTAATTCTTAATATCAAAGACACTGATGAAATTTAAGTTTAAACAATTTTTTAAAATGTAAAATAAATAAGTTATTTATAATTTTTAAATGTTATGTATTAATAACCAATTTATAACAATATAAATAATATCAGTAATTTTTACAAATATTTTATTCTTGAATTCAATGACAAAAACGTATTGAAAATATATTTACTTCATTTGTACCAGAGACGGTGATTGATAAATCGTTTTACTTTATTAACATTCTAGTTTTGTAGCATCTTTCATTTATATAATTGTATAAATTGGGAAAAACATTTTGTAATAATAATTGAGATTGTTTTCCAACTTGCAGAAAAAATTTTTTGAAAGAATTCTAGTATCACATGATTTGAAAATGTTTTAATTATTCATGATAATTTTCAAAGTGATTTGGATTTCATGTTTGATAGACAACAATCTTTACGATTGGATACATTTTGACTTTTGAACAATAGGGTATAGATAAAAAATTATGCAATGTTAACATTGTCTGTTAAGAAGTGCAACTTTGTACACACAGTGGCATAATGGAATTTTACATGGTTGTACTGTTTTTATAATTTGCTACCGAAAAGAATTTTGTATTTTGCCGCCGAATAAAAACAATTACGATGTTTCTGCAGTGACTTTATGTGTAAATAATATTAATGTTCCTATTGTGGACACTTTCAAGTAAATAGGAGTATCAATTGATTCAAAGCTAAAATTCAACTCTCACATCAATCTGATAGTTAGAAAATTAGCTATAGGTATAAAAAGTATGACACTAGTAGTTAGGCAATTACCACCTTGTGCCATAATTCAATTCTTTCATGCTTTCATCATGAGTCACCTTAATTACGCAAACATTTTACTGATCTAAACGAAGTGATTTATAAAAAACTTAATATTCAATTAAGATGGGCATTAAATATCACAACGAAAAACTCATCGCAAACCAAACAGTACATTTCTAGGTCAATTCTTTTTCCAAAACAACTAGTTATGTTAAATACCCTTCTGACATTCTTCAAACTAATCAGAAACCTACCACCTTATAATACGATTAAAATACCGGGATTTATTCATAAACAGAATTCAAGATCAAAGCTTTTCACATGCGTTAAGTATAAGAAGAATGTTTTAAAGAAATCCTTCATTAATGTCGCCATTCGAACCTGGAATTCGCTACCTAAAGAAATTAAAAATATTGAAAAATTGAAACCTTTTAAAAAGAATTTAAAAATATTCCTTAAGCAAAAGTATATTTCTGGAAAATCATGGCTAGGATACAAATTTTATAACAATGACTATACTATAACTCGTTATTAAAATAGTACTATAGTAATTTATCCATAGCCTGCAAGATTTTTTTTGTAATTTATGTGAATTGTATATATGTGTTTTTGTTAATTTAATGACGCTATTCAAATAAATTATCAGTTATTTAATTGTTAACATTTATTTGAATAAAGATTCTCTTATCTTATCTTATCTTACATTTTCACATTTGAACAATGGTAATAGATAAAACTGTGAAGAAGTGCAACTTTATACATAGAGTGGATTAATGGAATTTCAAATTGCTGAAAGAAAAACAACTACCTTGAAAGATTTCAAACTTTTTGGTAAGCTATTTTTATAATTAAGTCTCAAATTTTGTTTTGATTCTTAACGCTTTTTTGCAATATTATTTCTAGTAAGTTTTACAGATATTTCTTTTAAAAATGTAAATCAATTTTATTTTAATGAATTACGGTGAATTTAATGTCTGGTGTTAAATTTATTATATACTTTATTATATAAAAACCGTCGTTTGTTTGTTAATACACACTTATAATTATATTTGTAAAAACTTTTAATTGTCATGTGTTTTATACTGTGATCTATCACTTCATTTGACTTGTTTATTAATTATTAATTTAGATACTACTGTGTGAAACTCATAATGTGCAAATACACATTGCATTTGTTTCCTACAGCATTCCCATCCCAACAATGATGATAACTAACACAATCGACAAATTTAAAAGTACGATATATAGGGTCATTATAAGCAAAGTGTAGAATAAATTACATTTTTGTCTTGTTTTAAACACATATGTGGGTCTTACCACATACGTTTATTAAATATTAGAAATTGCGAGTTTCTGCATAAACTAGTTTTTGGTTTTTTCCGAAAAATTATTTTGCGTTATTAACGAAATAAGGCATTTTTAACGAGTATTATTATCTCTCGGATTCAAACATTTGTTATTAAGTTTTACCGAATAAAAGAAGTATGTTTAGTTTAAGTTTTCTTGAAACAAAATTGGATGGTGCCCCCTGTTTTAAAAATCTTAAAGCCGCGCCTGAGTATGTAAAATAAAACATGTAAACTAAATTAATGTGGTATTTCCAATGTTGTGTATGTTAATAAAAAAACAAGTGTGTAAAATAAAACATGTAAACTAAATTAATGTGTGATGTGATATTTCCAATGTCATGTATGTTAATAAAAAAACAATTATGTAAAATAAAACAAAATATTTTTGTTTGAAAATACTTATTAATCATGACTTTTACCAAAAAAATTTAACAATAAAATATAATTCCAAAAACGTGAATTTCTTGAATATAGAATTTCAATGATATTTGACAATTATTTATGCAATATGTATAAAAAAATTGGTTACATTTTAAACAATAGACCGCAAACAAATGTGTTTATTTTTGTAATTGACGTGTGTTGTCTGTGAAACGTATTTATTACCCTCAATATTAAAAAATTATTAGTTTGAAAATACTTATTAATTATGTAATTCCAAAAACGTATGTGAATAAAAAAATTGGTTACAATTTAAACAATAGACTGCAAACAAATGTGTTTGAAAACAAATACTTCAACAAAAGAGAATATATTCCAATGACGTCAGAGATACACAGACGGCCAAAGTACACAATTACATCATAGCCATGCCTGCCAAGGTCAAAAGGTAGAATATCAATGTTGTATGAGTCTCTGCATGCCACTGATAAACCAGAGTTTTGCTTCCATGGGTGTTCTTTTGGTAGGTTTGCTAGGAGAATCGGCACCTGAAATAACCCAGCTTCCGATAGTATTGCGGGGATTCATATTTCACAGGTAAATCCATTTCTCGTCTATTGTAATCAAATTCTTTCTTGTTAAACGCGACTTCAGTTATTTGAGCATATCTTGGCACATTTCATACCTGACGGACTTGCTATATGGAGTCAATTGATAAGGAACCCAACGAGTATGAATCCACTTCTCCAGATTATCGCCTAGGATTCTGTGTGCCATTGAATGAGCAATGTCAACAGTTCGTGCGATTACTCTTGTTGACAAGCTGTTGTTATCATCAATCAAACGTTTGCTTTCTCTATCAATTCGGCCAAAAGTGCATCTGTTTCCTTCTTTGAATTTCTTGCATGATTCTTGTATCCTTCTTAATAATTGATCTGGCCAGGACTGCATTAGGATCGTATGGATTTTTGTCGCTGCACCTCCTGACAGATTCAATTAAGCAATACATTTTTTCTTTCGTACATTTCATGCAGAATTCCAAAATTATTGCCAATTGAAATATTGTCAAAGTTGCTAGAAATCTTGCAATGTAGAATTTAAATAATTTATCTTAAATGAATTTACTATAATAATCAATACAACAATGTAGCTATCTGCTCAATTTGAGTGCCATTTTACGTCTTCTTATTGACAAAAAAATTATATAATCATTTATTAGTCATTTTCAATGAAAAAAAACTGGTTTTTACGATGCAGCCTATATATTGCTAGTTGCATTTGAACATTAGACTATATACTTTAATATGCATACTATGATTAACAAAAAATAAGACTATTTTCTTGTTTGACGTTATAATTAAAAAATATTGAATGACTAAGTGGTTTGTAACTGCTATCAATTGAGTGATGTAGCATGAAATGTAAGTTATTCGAGTTTAATAGATGATTTCAGAAAAATTATTTATAAATACGTAGTAAATAACAAATATTTTGAATAGCTTCCAAAAACAAGGAAAATTTATTGATAAATATAAGATACGAGAATTTTACTATAGCTATTTGGTCTATCCTACGACGACTACTACATTTTTCTTTTTATATACAATAGTTTTGCAGTTGCTTGCAATCTAAGATTTGATTAGGTGTTAAAATATGCAGAACTGTATTAAGTATATGTTAAGCTTGACAAATATAAATGATATATTTAGGATATATTTATATATAATGGATATATTACAGGAAATTTTTTATTCGGCACACTTTAATAAATTTCTTGTATTCTGAAGTTGAATACTATTAGGGTTACTTGAGTGAGTTTCTTTAAATTTTTAAATTTAAAAAATTTGTGAAATGTAGCATAACATAAACACATATTTGTTTGATTTCTAAATATGATGCTCTGAGCATTTGATTAAACATTTTTATGCTATAAATCAGTTCATAATAGCGCTTTAATGTAGGAATATCAGCTACCTTCAGAGGCAAACTTATATATACTTGATATAAAAATTTTGTTACACTTGCTATAACCTGACTCAAATGTTTTTAGTGCTTAATTGTAGATCTCTAAGAAACATCAAAGATTAAAACTCTTTATTAATTAATATTCTAAATATGAAATAGATATCTGTAAAGTTAGTGACACTTGGTTTGACTGTGAAATTTCTGAAAATTATCCTCAACTGTCTGGATATTTTTGTTTTAGAAAAAATCGGAAAATTTCGAATAAAAGGCACAGAGGTGGTGGTGTATGTATTTGTTAAAAGCAATATTGAAAGTAGTCTTGGAATATTTGCTGAAGCAATTAATATAGAATTACTGTGGATCAAAATACTATTTCATAAGAAGTCAATGTATATTGCCAGATTTTTTTATCATTAGGGTGTGTACATTAGTATAAAAGATATTAGCATAGTTTAAATTACTCATAATGAATGCATGAAACATTTGAATTTCTGCAATTGGGGGTAACTGTTGGGAAACATGGGATATCTTTCTAATACCTATAGCCATTTTTTAATGATGTTATTTATTTGCAAAGTGAAATTAAGTTTTGAATATTCTATTACTCCTGGATATTTAAACTTATTAACAGGTAACAAATGAATTATTGAAATTAATTGAATAGTCAGAGATGTCCGTTTTTTTACTAAAAAGTTGCATTATGCAAAATTCAGTTTTTTTCATATTAATATGCAATCTATGCATGCTAAGATAGTTGCTCAACTTTATACAATACGATTCAATAACTTTTACAGCTTTATCTAAGGATTTATTTCCACAGTAAATAGATGTATCATCAGTGGATTGTTATTTCGCATTCAGGTAATTTCCTTCATGTCATTCACATAAATATTAAAAAGTAGGGGATCTAGTATAGTTCCTTGAGGTACACCATTATTGACAAACAACCAATTTGAAAAAGCACCATTTAATTTAACTTGCTGAAGTCTATGACTTAAGTAATTTTTTAATTTTTTTTATTAACATCTCATGATTAATAGAATTGAATGCTTTTGAGAGGTCAAGACAGGCAAACACATTGTGCACGTTTTTGCTTTAAACGAATTTATATGCTTTATTGGTTTATCAAATATTTCGTTTTTAATTGTGTGTGCTTAATTTCTATTTTTCTTTAACTAGGAATTGACTGAAAGGAATTATTTATATTTAATCATTTTGTTTAATTTCATATTTTTAACTAACAAAGCAATTTTATAGACATTGCTTTTCACCTATAAATTATTACTTTGTAATTTTCGTGAAAATTCTATCTTTTAAATACTATGTGTCTGTATTTTGCATGTCAATAATAGACCATTTACAAACATTTGTATGTTTAGAATGGTGAATGCATCCCGGAGTTTACAAATTTAATGATTGGAAATCATATCTATGGATGGAAAAATCGTCATCAACTATGAATCATGAATGTGTCAACGTATTAACACATTAAATCACAAAAGCAGAAAACCCATGTAATGTATACAGCCATGCAAAAGTTATAGAGCAAATAAAAGTGAAAAATGTGCAAAGTCAAGAAATGAGGTAACAGTCTACAAATGTGTTAAATCCGAAAAATCATGTGCAAAACCAACAAAAGATGTAACAGTCAGCAAATGTGTACATCCCACGAAAATCCATATAAACCAAAAAGAAATGCAGAGAAAACACCATTGTGTAAGACTAATCTAATAGTATATTAATGAGAGCAGCATGTATGTGTATAAATCCTACTAGCAACATCCATGTATAATTTTTTGGAAAGCAAAATTGTCTTTATCATGTAAGTCTATATATCATACACCTGTAATGTTTAAGTATGATGAATATTTTTTCTGTTTTGTGTTTGTGAAAAATGAATTAAACATGGAATTTTTACAATGAAATAGCAGTGTATTTTAAAACAAAATGTATCCTTTTGTATGTTATGTATAGAAAATAGTGAATTTGTACACAGACTAGCTAAGCAGTTGAAACAGGGAATTTTTTACAGGTAAGAAAATTATTAGTCAGCAATGTATCATTACAAAGCATGATGTAAACCTCTAGCTAGCAATGTCATATGTCAGCAAAAAACAATATAATAAACAATGTAAGCAAGCAAATGAAAATGACCACATAAATAAGTGAATCATTGTAAACTAAATTGGCCCCATTTAAATAACTATGTAAATATTTTTATTGATAAAAAAATTAGTCAGCAATGTGTTATTACAAAACACAGTGTAAACCCAATTAGTAAGCTAATGTATGCAAACTAAATAATGTGTGATATAGCTAGGTATATTAACAAAAACATATAATGAAATGACCATATAAATTAGTCACTATAGCAGACACATGTTTATGAATCATTGTAAAATTGACCCTTGTAAATATCACAAACATTAAGAATGAGTCAGTAATTACATCACTGCTAGATGACAACCCCCTCAATATTTGTGAATCAGTGATGAAGTCATTTTGTGTAACCTCCCAGCCTTATTAATACTACTGGGGTGTGCCTATTAGGATTTATTTCCTGGAATTTCATTTGAGGACCTTCATAATTACCTAGGTTTGCAAATGTTTGATTTAAGATATTGGAAATTTCAAAATCAGTGATGTATTGATTTCCTTCAGGGTCTACAATTTTTTCCATGAGAGAAGATTTTGATTTGGTAAAATTCAAGATTTCATTAATCAATCTCCATTTACTCTTTTGGTTTGGTAACTTTCTGTATTCATGTTTAATATACTCATTGTAAGCTTTACTTTTTTCTATATTAGAAGTATTTCAAGCTTTTTTGTATAATGCATAACTTTCAGTAGTACCACCATTAGAAAAAAATTTAAGTGTCATTTTTTGTTATTAATTCTTTGCAGAAATTGGAAAGCCAAGTCTTGTCATTTGTTATATTTTTGTGGCAATTACTAGTAACAAGGATTTTCTTTTCCAAACAATATTCATCTAGATAGGATTCAAGAACATCAAGAAAGTTTTTGATCATGTTGTTAGGATCAATAACAATGTATACAGAAGTCCAAGATTTATTTGAAAGTGTGTTTTACAGATTATCTATATTATCAGACAATTTTTCACGAATAGTGATCCATGTTTTTGGATATTTCAGAGTGTATTTTAGCTTTAGAGAAACTAGCTGATATTATATAGTGATCAGAGAATGGACATTCAGAGGAGTAGTATAAGAAATCAAGATTATTTTCAGGCAGAGCAATATAGTCAATCAAAGTTGCACTGTTGGTTGCAATTCTTGTAGGAATGAAGGTATTTGCCATTTTTAAATTTAAAGTATTAAAAAAGATATTAATCATTTTATTATCACTTTTATTTAAATAATTTAGGTTCCAATCATCCATTAATATTAAATATTTATTTTCTCAGTAGGCCATTTTAAGTATTAATCAGCATGGATTCCAACAAATGGAACAACAACAAATAACAGTATGAAACTACAAAATAGAATACAGTCATTTAAAAATGGAAATTGTGATTATGTAAGATTAATCAGCTTTGATATCAAGTAAGCCTTTAACAATGTAAATCATTTCATTTTATATAAAATGTTAAGCAATATAACAAATTTAACACTAGAATGGCCAAGTGTGTCAAAATTGACTCAAATTAGAATTTTGTTTACTTGTGTATGCATTCATTAAAAACAAAATCAGGTATATGCACCACCAAATAAACTGATAATCCATTTGAATTTGCATGTGTAATTTTTTTATTATTTTACATAAGGTTCAATTTTGAAATGCTACATGAAAAAGAATCATAAGGAGTAATGGCCTTTCTAGTGTTAAATCTGTACATCATTAATTGGCTTGATAGTTTCATTGGTAATAGACAACAAATGGTTAAATATAATAACAGATTTTTGAATATGGAAAAGATCAACATAGGTGTTCGTCAAGGTTCTATTTGTGGCGCATTTCTGATCCATATATGTATTGATTCTTTAAATTGTGAATCTTTAAATGTTACAAATAGTTCTATTAATCAATATCTTGATGATAAATTCATTTGTCTTCCAACTCTAGAAAATTATGATTTAACACATTAAATTAATAATAAGATCAAATCTTGGTATTAAGAAAACAAATTTGAAGTTAATTATAGAAAGTTGCTGGAATGATTATACCATTGAAAAGAAAATTTGTTAATAATATATCTAAAATTGATTTCTATTCCTCAGTAAAAAATGAAATATCTTGCATTTGCTATTAAATCACATGCTTTAATTTAAAAAACATATTGCTCAAGTTTATAAAAGATCAATGAGAAATTTCTATATAACATTAAAAGTAAAAAGATTTTTAAATCAAGATGAAATTGAAATTTTGTTTAATTCCCTAGAAAATTATATTATAACTTACAGCATATAAGTATATGCAGGTGAATCAGAAAGATCATTATCTAAGCTTAACAATATATACAAGAAAGCATTTAAATATAAATATATTACTAAAGAATTAAACATTTTTAACATCATTGAATCAAAAGACAAAGCATTACATCAACAAATTGAAGACTCTCAAAAACATCCACTAAAACAATTCATTAGCAAAAGAAATGAATATGCTTCATCAAAATTAAGAAAATACAGTCCACCATTTTACTGATCAATATTTCTCCTGGTATTAATTATTTTTATATTTTTTTAGTTTTGTAGTTTGTAGTGTAGTTTACTGTATTATAAGTTTATCATTATTATTATTAATGTTGGTGTTGAACAGTTGGGTTTCTTGTGCTCTTTGTGATGTTGTAATCAGCAAGTGTTTTGGTGGAATTACATCCCTTGATGCAGTGGTTGCTCTTATCAAAGATAAGAAGAAAATGCTGCTACATCTGATGTTCACTAACTTAAAAAAAGATCTCACTGCTGACACTCTCTTACATCTCCTCAAACTGCGCTCTTTTCTGAAGAAGAAACTCCTACTCTCTCTGATGCATGTGTTCAGTCCTCTCCAACAAATGTCCTCACTGCTATAACCTTGAGGATTTGTCATTTGCCTACACCATAACAATATTCCTTTTTTATGGAAACTTCCCAATCACCAAAAATGAAGTCAAAATCAAATTACATCAAATCTATTAAACCTAACACTACTACATTTCTAATTGGCAGTAGTATTCTGAAGCATGCTTGTTCTCAAAATCTTTTTCCAAATCAGACTACAATCCACTCATATCCAGGCCACAACACAAAGAAGCTCACAGACATAATCTCTTCATATCCCAAAACTCACATCAACTCCATCATAATCAAAGCTGGCCTTATAGATGCTCTTAACTCCAATGACACTCAGTCTTTCAAATCTAAGTTAAGCAGGCTAATCTCAGGAGTACAACCTCAATTCACACCTCACATCATCTATGTTCTCAAAATCACTCCTGTTTGTCATGATTCCAATATTCAAAGAAACTTCATAATTCAAGAATTCAACCAAGTCATCCACACTCTATCTGTGAACAATTTCTCTGTGATTCCTGTTTTCCAAAGCTTTTTACATGCATCTTTTTGTCAAGGTCTAGCTCACATGATCCACAATTTATAATCCTACTTCAGACCCCACAAAATCTCCAATCCATCTCATCATCTAGCAAATGCTTCCTATTCAAAAGCTGTAACCACTTGTCACATCCTTCTCCCTACTCCTTCAAATAATCTAAATCAGACATGTACTTTTAATTTTGTATATTATAAATTATCTTTATTTAAAAAATGTAGCTATATACTATATACACTCAAACATTTCACCTCTCAACTCACAACACACCACCACTAAGCACTACTACATAACAACACTTAAATTCAGTAAGTTCATTTTCTACAAAATCTTAAAGTTTTTCTCTAAAATTTATGAAAAATCAAACAGCAATCTTCTTAAAAGCATATGTTTAATTTTTCTTAATATACTATGCATATACATTTAAATTCAGTACATTTATTCCTAATAATCTTGATAAATATTTTTATTTCATAAGATTACTGCTCTCAGGAGATATTTAACTTAACCCAGGACCAATTCTAGATGAATCACCACTAGGAATAAAATTAAAAATTACTGAAATAACTATAAATTTATATATCTCAATGCTAGAAGTCTAATTTCAAACAGAAATGACTTTCTAAGCTCAATAAATAAGATAGGACAAAATGCAATATATTTAATTACTGAAACTTGGTTAAAACATGACACTGATCCTAATTTGTTTAATCCTGACAGACATTATTATGACATTTTCATAAAAACCAATTAGGTAGAGGTTGCAGACTCATGATATTGGCTAGAAATTGTTTAAAACCAGTGAGTAATTTAGAATATGAATTAAAGCACAATATATTTGAATCACTCTGGACAGAAATTATATCATTTGAAAATAAATGTCATAAAGAACTGATTAATATGAAATACAATCCCAATAAAAATTATCATATTGTCTATCTAAAATTTAAAGCAAATGAAATTTCTGAAATAAGTGATCCCTACTATTCTATAAATGTATTTAGTGATTTTAATATAAATTATTTTAATAATCTTGAGAAAAAATCATTAAGAGAAATTTGTGCCACATCTGAATTTTGTTGTATAAATAGTGATTGTCCAAAAAGACAAAACAACTTAATTGACTACTTCCTAACAAATTTAAACTTATTTTTTAAATCTTTGATGTTTGAATCATTCCATGACTATGCTCTCTGCACATATATAAGTAATGTAACTACAAAAGGAAATAATTTTAAAATAATTTATATAAGAGATTAGCTAAGTTATTCAGATGAAATAATCCTTTTGAAAAATATATTGTTCAACTACATATACACATTAAAATCTGGATCTTGCATGATTTATTATATCTCAAAAGAAATTGGCAATGCAATTAATAAAGTGGCACCAATTAAGTACTGCAAAACAAAACTAAAAGCGTGAAAATTTGCTTTATCAAATGCTGATGATAAATATATATGTGAATGAGTACACATTAAATGGAAATTGTTTGAACTTGCTAAAACAGAGCCAACAACATCAAATTGCACTAATTACAAAAAATTAAAGAAGATAACTAAACAATTAAGAAATAAAAAATCTGCCTTAAAACAGAAAAGATTCTTTAATAAACTACGCAATACAAACAAAAAATGGTGATATATTCATAAGAATTTGGGAAAAAGTAAAGGAATTTCAATTGACATTAACAAATTAACTATTGATAACAAAATTACAACAGAAAAAAACAAGAATAATAGACCACCTAAATACAACATTTAAGGAACTTGCCAATTTCAATTTTCCCCAAAATAAGAGAAAGACAAATATTAACAAATTACCAGCAAATTTTTTTAGACTTGTAAATGCAAATGAACTAGAAACCATAATAAAAAATTTAGACACAAATAAATCAATTGGCCAATTTGAGAAATTAATAAATAATAAATAAATGCATATTTAATATCCGAAAATATTCTTTCAAAAAAGCAATTGGGTTTCTGTTGTGGGCTTAGCACTCAAGATGCAATTTTGTCAATGTCAATGCAAATAAAATCTAATTTAGCTTCTAATAAATGTAGTTGTGACGTCCTTCTTGATTTGAGCAAAGTGTTTAACTCAATGAACTTTGACATATTGAAAGGCAAATTAATGCATTATAATTTTGATGACAACACTATAAATTTCATAATGAACTTCCTTATAAATTGACAGCAATGAGTTATACTTAATGGCACAAAATCAAAAAATATTACAACTAACCATGGGGTACCTCAGGGCACAGTATTGGCCCATCCTATTCTCACTCTATGTAAATGATATAATGAAACAGATAAAAACAGTAATATTTATCAATATGTGGATAACACCTTTCTCAAAAGTACTAATGTAAATGCCTTTAATGCTACAAAAATTCTCCAAATTGACATTGAACATTTAACAAAGTATTTCTCAAATAATCAATTGAAAGTAAATATTGAAAAAACACAATTTATAATTTTCTTGACTAAAACATTTAAATATCTAACAAAAAACATTGAACTGATTATAAATCAAGTACCAATAAAGCAAAGTGAATCAATACATTTTTTAGGTGTTGAGATTGACAATGACTTAAATTTCAAACAATTTTTAATGACTAAAATTAAAAAAAATGGCTTCTGGAGTTAGGTATCTTTACCATCTGCAAAATGTCACAAATATGTATCACAAACAATTAATAAATTCTTTGTTTATCTCATTTTCAATATTGCTCATTTCTCTTTACAAATCTAATTTCAAAATATTGCATACTTCTGTTTAAAACTTTCAATTGGTCCCTTAAAACACTTAACTTTGCATAAAAACATGACAGTTCATCTGTCTATCAAATTCAATTTAAAATATTAGCTCCTTATTACAGAATTCAAATGCATATGGTATCAATATTATTTAAGTGTAAATCTGGTACACCTTCTTTTAATTTCATTACATGTTTTTGTTAATATACCTAGCTATATCACACATTATTTAGTTTGCATACATAAGCTTACTAATTGGGTTTACACTGTGTTTTGTAATAACACATTGCTGACTAATTTTTCTTATTAATAAAAATATTTACATAGTTATTTACATGGGGGCCAATTTAGTTTACAATGATTCACTTATTTATGTGGTCATTTTCATTTGCTTGCTTACATTGTTTATTATATTGTTTTTTGCTGACATATGACATTGCTAGCTAGAGGTTTACATCATGCTTTGTAATGATACATTGCTGACTAATAATTTTCTTACCTGTAAAAAATTCCCTGTTTCAACTGCTTAGCTAGTCTGTGTACAAATTCACTATTTTCTATACATTACATACAAAAGGATACATTTTGTTTTCAAATACACTGCTATTTCATGTAAAAATTCCATATGTTTAATTCATTTTTCACAAACACAAAATGGAAAAAATATTAATCATACTTAAACATTACAGATGTATGATATATAGACTTACATGAAAAGGACAATTTTGCTTTCCAAAAAATTATACATGTAATGTTGCTAGTAGGATTTATACATCTACATGTACATACATATAAATAATTCCTTTCAGTCAATTCCTTGTTAAAGAAAAATAGAAATTAAGCACACACAATTAAAATTGAAATATTTGATAAACCAATAAAGCATATAAATTCATGTAAAGCAAAAATGTGCACAATGTGCTTGCCTGTCTTGACCTCTCAAGATCATTCAATTCTATTAATCATGAGATATTAATAAAAAAATTAAAAAATATTGGTTTTTCTCTAACAGTGCTCCGCTTATATATAATTACTTAAGTCATAGACTTCAGCAAGTTAAATTAAATGTTGGTGAAATTTACTACTTAAAAATTCAAATGGAGTTGTGATATTTTTACAATTTTTGTTGATATAGTTTGCTAAAGTTAAAGCATATATCTAAACACCAACCTGAGTTTTCAAAATAATTATTTTTAAAAAATTTATGGCTGTGTGAAATTTTCTTCTGGAAATTTCACAAAATTCTGATCAAAATTCAGATGATTAGTGTAAAAAAATAAATGGTATAAAACATTTAAAAATGTCAGGCTTATTAAAAAATTTTTATANATGATACATTGCTGACTAATAATTTTCTTACCTGTAAAAAATTCCCTGTTTCAACTGCTTAGCTAGTCTGTGTACAAATTCACTATTTTCTATACATTACATACAAAAGGATACATNTAATAAAAATATTTACATAGTTATTTACATGGGGGCCAATTTAGTTTACAATGATTCACTTATTTATGTGGTCATTTTCATTTGCTTGCTTACATTGTTTATTATATTGTTTTTTGCTGACATATGACATTGCTAGCTAGAGGTTTACATCATGCTTTGTAATGATACATTGCTGACTAATAATTTTCTTACCTGTAAAAAATTCCCTGTTTCAACTGCTTAGCTAGTCTGTGTACAAATTCACTATTTTCTATACATTACATACAAAAGGATACATTTTGTTTTCAAATACACTGCTATTTCATGTAAAAATTCCATATGTTTAATTCATTTTTCACAAACACAAAATGGAAAAAATATTAATCATACTTAAACATTACAGATGTATGATATATAGACTTACATGAAAAGGACAATTTTGCTTTCCAAAAAATTATACATGTAATGTTGCTAGTAGGATTTATACATCTACATGTACATACATATAAATAATTCCTTTCAGTCAATTCCTTGTTAAAGAAAAATAGAAATTAAGCACACACAATTAAAATTGAAATATTTGATAAACCAATAAAGCATATAAATTCATGTAAAGCAAAAATGTGCACAATGTGCTTGCCTGTCTTGACCTCTCAAGATCATTCAATTCTATTAATCATGAGATATTAATAAAAAAATTAAAAAATATTGGTTTTTCTCTAACAGTGCTCCGCTTATATATAATTACTTAAGTCATAGACTTCAGCAAGTTAAATTAAATGTTGGTGAAATTTACTACTTAAAAATTCAAATGGAGTTGTGATATTTTTACAATTTTTGTTGATATAGTTTGCTAAAGTTAAAGCATATATCTAAACACCAACCTGAGTTTTCAAAATAATTATTTTTAAAAAATTTATGGCTGTGTGAAATTTTCTTCTGGAAATTTCACAAAATTCTGATCAAAATTCAGATGATTAGTGTAAAAAAATAAATGGTATAAAACATTTAAAAATGTCAGGCTTATTAAAAAATTTTTATAAGCTTCTAATGTTGGGAATTTAAAAACTTTTAATTTTCAAATTCCATTGCCAATTTTTTGCATGAGCTCTTTCGAAATATCATCAATGACAACCAAAAGTAATTTTCCAACTAGAGGTCGCAATTGTGACATGTTCAAGCTTGTAAAAGACGAAAAATCTTCAACTTGCAGAGCTCTATAAGTCTGCAAAATTTCATGATGATAGCTGCAATATTGATAGAGCAATGGGCAAAAATGTGTTTTCAAGAAATTTATAGGAAGTATAGAAAGTAACTAACATAGCTTAATAATGATTAGCACAGATTCCAATTTAGCTAAAGAAGCTCTTAACAGCAAACAGCAGCCCTTTTGCTGTTAACAGCTATGATATTATTTACTTAGTTCTTAATTTTAATAAACAAATAGTAGATAACCTCTGACATTGAAAAGATAAGAGCAGGAGGTTTTTTGATGGCCTTTTGATCTTGTGAAAATATTGAAAAAATAGACTCTAAATTTCCAGACTTAGTTTTTAAATGTTTTTAATGTTTTGAAAGGCATTTCTTCATTTAACTAATCAAAATTAGTTTAGGGCAGGAGGGCACCACCCCCTTGGAACCAGCTGTGAACAAAATTGAAAATGGTTCACTTTAATTCACATTTGGTTAAACTAACTTAGAAAATTACTTTCAAACAATATTCATGTAGTTTATTAAAATTAGTAGATTACACCAATGGAAAGAAAATGTTTCTTTCAACATCAACAATTACTGTGCTAATTATTTGTTTAGAAGCTGAGGGGAAGGTGTCAGTCACCCACATTTTAAAAAAACCTAAATATGTCTCTGATACCTGTTGCTTTGTAAATGTTTTTTGAAAATTTTACAAAGTGTAAACTCAATCATCCATTTTACAAAGAAGTTGATAGAGACTGAGAAATTACAGCTATAAATGCACACAGCACACAACACAATTTTCAAATGACTAAAAAAAATGAATATTAATAAAAATTCAAATATAAACTATAATTTATATGTTGAATCAACCTTTAACAATGGTGTTTGTTGATTACTTGGGGCTGCAAGTATTTTTATCAATGATTACAGAACTGGTTTGAATTCTTGTGCGTTTTTGATGGCATGTTGAGGGGATTTAAAGGCATTGATAGTGTGTTAACAACACAGATATTATGCCTAAATGGGTTAAATTTTATGTGCTGTTTTAAACAGCACTTGTTTGCTGTTTGCTGTATCACCTTGCAGCTGTTAACAGTGCTGTTAACAGCAGTGCTGTTGGGAGCCCTGATGATTATGGAAAATTGCCTTTGATTAGGATAATTTGAGTGGATTATTTTTGCATGTTCATGTCTTTTGCTAATGAATTGTTTCAGTGGAAAATGTTGAAAGTTTTCATTGTGATGATATAAGGATTTGTCTTTTGCTTAATGATGCAAAAAATATTTAATTATGTACTAATGAGTATATATTTCTAGTATATGTTGTTAAGTTTCAATAAAGATGTTTCTAATTCATTTTTTATAAACATGGCAAATATGATGTTTTAATGAAAGCTTACTATTTATGGTAAATCCAAGATATTTCATTGTTGTTGCTAAAGAATAGCAATCAATTTTATATTATCACTAAATTTCTCATTACTGGTATAAACATTTTCAGTGATTTTCTATAATTGATTTCAATTGGTTTTCTTCATACCAAGGTTTGATCTTATTATTAATTGAATTTTCAAATTTGGAAGGCAGCATATTTAAACCTATTTTGAATGGGAATTTTCCAAAATCTGTGATGACTTCAACAAAAAATTTTTAAATGCTAATAACTCATATACTAATGATGATATTTAAAATCTAAAAACACCACAAAGATACAGCATTGTCTCCTATTTCATTTTCATCTTAAATATGAATCCTGGTTTTTACCTTTAAAAATGTGCCTGGATGGGACTAACACAGATTGTCTTCAAAAAACACAATATTTCAGGATAGTTTTGTTGTTCTCATTATCTGGACACTAGGTATGGAAATAATTTGAATTTCTACAAAATCAGATTTCTCATTGCATGTAATTCAGGCATAGGCTCATGTTTTAGCCACTGGGTTGCAGTGTGGTAAAGATGGATATATTTATTTTGTTACATGTGTAATACTAAACAAATACAATATTAGTTATACTAGAAAATCTATATAATGTAAAATATTTGACATCATTCACTAAATTAAAACAAATTAATATAAATTCAATTTGGTAATTGACTTCTTAGGTTTAATTACTTGAAATGACATGTCTCATTTTTTACTTTGTTCAATAATGTGTTTGTGTTCTACTATTTTAGAAGAGTCATGCCTTAATACTGTAAAAGAAAAGTAAAATGACACTGTACTGCATAGGCCTATAAGACATTTTATTATAATACTTAATGTGTGTGATGTAGTTTTGTAATTGAAAGGCAATATTTAGAAAATAGCAGGTACATCTGAATTGTTCTAGTGGTTATAAAAAGTTACTTCTGCATCCATCTATGCTTAGCACATATCTTCATCATTGCATAGGCCTACTACATAAATGTGTCAATGTAAAATCATTTAATTTTTTTAGCAGGCTTGGATAGAATTCTTAAAAAATGCTGAAAAATGGTTGTTAAATAAAAGGGACTCTAGTGGAAATAGGGTTAGTAATAAATCAATTGTAATTTTACATACACTGAACAGAAATGGACCACAAACTGGATCTTGAATAACACCCTTGTCAGTCTTTTGCACATTTGAAAGTTTGTTATCATATTTAACCATTTGTTGTCTATTGCCAATGAAGCTATCAAGCCAATTAATGATGTATTATATCTTTTAATTTTGATTTAAAATGTAATGAATTACATTGTTAAAAAACTTTCTTGATATCAAGGCTGATAAATCTTTTGTATGATAATTTTCATTTTCATAGGACTGAATTCTATTTTGTACATCAATAATGGCATTTGTTGTTGTTCCATTTGTTCTGAAGCCTTGTTGATTTTTATGTAAATACCTGTTGATGTTAATATTTAATACAAGTTTAACAAAAGTCCTTAACAATATTGAGGTGATGGTAATTGATTGTAAATTATTCATTTGGTTGTGATTTTTGAATTGGTATTATAGTAGTTATCCAAATTTTACTTTTAGTAGATCTTAGTTACTCCTCAAAAATATAAAGAATTATTGGAATAAGTACATGCAAAAATTTTTTAATGTACCAATATTGGATGGAATCTTTTCAGTATCAATGCTAAAAGTTATAGGTTGTTTGTAATTCAAATCATTTGATATATTTGCAAACATTGTGTTGATGTCACTAGCATTAAATTCTTTATTCATCTTTGATAATGTATTTTGTCCTACTAGTTGATTTACAAAAGTCACAATTTTTTGTATTTTTCCCAGAAAAACTTCTTTTAATTTCTTTAACACTTTACAAAAATTTTCCAAATTGTTTTTTGTGTATTATTTTTTTTCTCATAATACATATCTACTTCAGGGAGTCATGAAATAGGGTCTTTATTCATCATCAGGACATATGCAGGATTTTTTTACAGGGCGACATCTTTGTTATTTCCAAAATCAGGATGAAGCAACATGAAAATTTTTGAAAATATTGAGAAATTGCCAATAAAAAATACACTTCATGACTTTAGATTTTAAATTTTTGAAGGCCTGAATTTGGTCCACTACATCTCAATTCTATATTTTTAATGTTGATGATAGTTCTACCATTCTTACCCAACTTATACCCAATGCCTGTCTCCTTTAACTTTAAGCTAATGACAAACAGTAGTGGTCTGAGCTGTCTCCCTGGAATATGGCCTTGTATATGCCACTATTTGTTATTTTAATACTAATTATTGTACATAGTCTGTCAATGCAATTATTCATTGTTTACAAAATAATGCAGTTCCTTCATCAATTTCTTGTCAGCCAATTTCTTCAAATGCTTCAAAATTTATATTATTGTTTTAATAGTTTAGTTTTTGTATGTAATTTCCATTTAGAATTTGAAATGGAATTGTTCTTTTTCTATACTGACTATATCTGAAGGTTCTGCTATTATTCCAAAATGATCTGTGAAAACCCCAGTTTGAAGTGTATAACACTTTTTATATAACTTTGATTGAGAGGTTATAACATTTTTTAGACTTCCTAATTTTCTTGTATTTTTAAGATTGATCTTTATCAAACAGATAGAATTTGACAGCTCATCAATGTTGAGATCATTGAAGCCACTGTAATAATAATAAAATAATGCTTGATTAATTAATTCAATTTTCTACACAATCATAAATACAATCTCACACTTCAATTTTCTTAGTTACATGTAAATTTGATGGTTTTTATAATCTGGCAAAATACATTGATTTTTGAATAAATTCTATTTTAATACATAATAATTGTTGTTAACATATAGACCAGTTGTTTGAAAGAATTCCATCCTTTTTCTCAATGTAGTAGTGATCAAAAGTTTTCAGACACCTAACTGAACAAATTATTTTTGCAGTGATGAACACTATGGCTTTGACTTTGCAATTGGGTTAATTTTAGGATTGTGAATTCAAATTTCTCCACAATTTTTATAATGCTAATTAATAATTATCCTATGACCCTGTAAAGGGGCCCCATAAAACTATGTTAGTAAATATTCATGGTATGTAAAATATAACACAAAAATCACATTCAGAATGAAAAACTTAGTATATTCACAAATTTTTGTAAGAAGTTTCTAAAATATTGGTAATCAAATCTTGTGCAAATCCCATTACAATGTTCAAATTTGAATCTCAAGTAGCAATGGGTAAAAATGATTATTTATAATTTTGAGATCTTTAAGCTAAAAAATATTTATATGCATATGATAAAGATATTGAAATCAAAAAAAATTAAATTTTACAGTATTTCAAGGGATTTTTATTGTACATATTTAATTATAAATATTGTAATGAAATAAACAAAGAATGACAAAATGCATAAATTTCTAAAAAATTATAGTTTGTGTAAAAAAAATATCACTATTTTTATTGAGTTAATTTATATTTGTTTGTTTTACATTTTTATTGAATGTTATCCAACATAGGTTTTGAGCATTGTATTTTGTATCACATCAATAATTTAAGAAAAAAACTTAAAATGTCTTCATTATTGGCTCATTGTTTGATTTATCCTTGAGCCATTAATGGCCTAATGGCCAATCAATAAAATGGCCAACAATGGAAACTATAATGGGCAATCAATGGTCAATGAATCCTAGTTACTTGGGTCTCAGACCAAAAGGCCACAGTGTTTGAGGACTAAACCATACTAAACTGGACTGGACCTGATGATTTCCAGCTCTGCTGAGTCTAGGTCATTTCACTTGGATTGAAAATTTCTGTCCATTTGTCTATAGCTTGTTCAATTATGTTCAATTATACATTATTTCTAAGTTGGAAATTTAGTTGATGCTACTGCAAATCAACCTAGGTAATTAATAGTAGAATAATATGTCAAACAAATGGAATCAGAACTATTTTATGGTTTTTTTGTTGTACAGTAGTGCATCTTCATGCAATACATAAATAATATTAAACATTTATGAAATGCTTTCACACTCAAATTAGATTACTGGTTTGAATCATGTTTTTTTCAATGGCTATGTATTTAATGAACTTGATAAGAATTTCTATAGGCTCAATAGGATTTAAACCTACCATCATCCAGAGTTTATGGCTGTTATTTACACTATTAAATTATATACAATATTAAGATGAAAAGGTCTTTTAGATTTAGAGGGATATTTGATTGCTATAACAGTTTCTAAACCAAATACTGATAAATTTTAAAAAGCAAGTTGAGCTCATTGAAAGGAAATGAAGTTCCCATATTATGCAAAAACACAATATGAAAATGCTTTCAACGTCCTGATTGGCTACAACTTTTAAAACTAATTTTCAGCCATCTGTTTGTTATGGTAGACTTTTGCAAAAAAAGGTTTTCCATCTACCATTCTAATTAGTGTGAATCAGGGTTTTCAGCACTCAGAATCTTAAGAACTCAAATTCAAATAAGTTTGCAAAACTTGATCTGAAAAACTTGGAAAAGAAATCAATACTTGAACTTGATCAACAATCCACATGAATACACCATGAAATTTGAAGAATTGACTGAGTGAACTGTGGCTGGCTAGTTGTTGTGGACCTGCTAGGCTCACTTGGATACTTGGATTGAAATAACAATGTAAGAACAAGAGGGCCCTGAGTGGTTCTGCACTAACCATATACCTAACTTAAGTTGAAGGAAACATGTCTGTCTGGGTGCCCTTTAACATTAAAATTACATCACTGATGCAAATTTTTTATTAAGTTTCATTGATGGTTATGGTTTACATTTGACATTTTTCATACAATGGTTGTCTTTGATTGTTTTTCACTCGATGTTATTATTTCCTCGCGAAGAGACAATATTTTGCAAAAAATAGTTATAAATGGTGTCCCTCAAAAAAGTCAATGGGATAAAACGTCAAAAATGGCGGCGCCCTATAATTTCAGACTTGTCAAATAGTAAAAAAATTTAATTTTAATGGAGTATATCACCTCAAACAAGGGCTCCTTGTTTTTAATAAATGAAGGGTTCATTTATGCAAAATATTGTGAAAAACTTGGTAAATTTAGATTAAAATGGTGCCTTTTCACATTAGTACAAACGAATTATTGCAATAATTATAATTTTTACACACAAGTTGATATCCTTGTTATAAGAGAAAAAGTGATTATATACTCGAGACTCATATTCATAAAAAAGAGAATATAATAAAATAATCAAAAAAAGAGTTTAGATTAGAAGTTGATTTGTTGTGAAACTGGTATGCTGCCAACGAGTTTTGTAGACAAATTTAGTCAATGTATAAAATTATACATCTTCAGAGCTTTCATCGATTATAAATATTTTTCATCCATAATCAATTATATGTTATATTGTGTTTCATATTTTTAGTCTACTATGGCGCATTCGCTAAGTGCAAGGAAGCATAAGCTTGTTGGTGAAAAAATCCCTGCCAATGCTCTAACATTTGCACTACCGGAAAAATTTAGGAATATCTTGGCTACAAAGAGTGAGAGTTGGGTTCTCTCATGATACCCCCACTTTCAAGTGGATAATAGGATTATTAATCCGGGGACCAGGAAACCCTGTATAAGTATATTTGAAAGTTTATACAAAGTTTATATCAGTTAAAACACGTATGAACAAGCTATAAAATATATTAACAAGTCGCAATTTTTAAATGTATATAAATGGTATTAATTTAAAGGACTCGGCAGGAGTCGAACCTGCATTATACCGCACAGAACGGATTTTTCCAACAAAACGAATCNAAGAATTATTTAGATATTATGTAATGTAAAGGTTTGGCTATTTTAACGTGATGTTGATTGTTGATTGTAAACATCTGATTCTTGAAGTGAAGCAATTGTTAAATGTATAATATGATAGTTTCTAGTAGATTAAGATTCTCCTAGTACTATTGCATGATACAATAATGCATTTCATCTTCCGTAAAATAGTAAGTGTTTTCTATCAATGTAGAGTAAGATTTACTTGTTTGATATTCATTCTCTCACTTCAGGGTATTCGATTTTTGAACACTCTAAGGCCTCTAGATTCTGAACGCAAGTGGTGGAAATTATTTCATTAATGAACACTAGGTAAATAACTCTGCAAGTGAAGTAAATTTTATGATAGTTTGTAATTTTAGTCAGTTTGATGTGTTTCATTCTGAAATAAAGATAATTTCTAATTTATAATCTATAGTTTTCCTAATTTGAATAACACCCTTATAATATTCTGCTGCATACATTTATAACCAAGAGAATTTATTAAATCTCTCTTAGCATGTTGCAATCGATAAAAATCTGATTCGTAGTGTAAGCTGTAAGGTGAATACAGCCGTACTACAGAAGATGTGGGTTGGAATCTACAAAACGTGTAAAGCATTTTTCGACCTCACAAACTGTTGCATGAAGTAACTTACATCTAAATGTTGAAATACGTTTAAGGCCAAGTATACAACAATGAAAAACCATATAAGGTTCGTCAAAGTTACACACTAGGATGGACTTGACATACCTTCAGATCTAAAGTAAAAATTTAAAGCATTCCACAATATTTATTATGGAGCATGAATAGTAAAGATTGCGATGATTGTCATTATAATTGAATCACTTCCTTTTTTTAAACTAATAAAGAAGCTGGATATTTGATTTGAGCCAACTGGATTCGAACCAGTATCTCTAAGTAAACCCTTCAGTAAACTTAGCGTGAGACCCTTTCACTATGGCTCATTAACAAAGATAACAATAGAAAACGAATAGGAATACTTACAATGGATGGAGTTGTCTAAACACATTGTAAATTATCTATATTAAGGTATTACTTTTACAGAACAAACTTATTTGTATTTTAAAAATATATTAATAAAAACCTTCCTGTTCTAATTATTGGAGGGTCACCCTCACTACTATAATAATCTTTACAGCAACAAATGATTCGTTGCACGGAAGCTTATCATTAACATCGCAATTTTCCATTTGTGGTTCAAACGTCAATGTATCATCGCTATCATAGTCTGGACTTGGATAATTCTTTGCAAAAATGAAATTCTCTAAAAAGCTGTTAATTGACTCATAACAATCTCCTGCTGAGCTTGGGGCAGGTGCATTGTTAACAATACAGAGTATTGTGGCAATTAACCACATTCCACATGAATGTCCATCATTTTGAACAGCTTTTTTGTAGTAAAACCGAACATTTTTTACATTAGTAATAAACTGCAAAATTTTACTAGAAACGCTTAAACCATTTACATTATAACCTAGAGAATTAATATAAATTAGAGTTCGTTCAACAACATTTATAACAATACCTGTAAAATGACTGAAACCATTAAGTGGTATAATAATATAGTTAAAATGTAAAGGATTGTACTTTTTCAAAAACCTGGGTAAAATGTTAATGAAATAAGGGTAGTTTGGCTTATCTTCATCACTCAAACAGCTGCAAATCAATACATCTGGTCCATGCAAATGACCTAAAATAAAATCTATGGTTATTGTATCCATAAATTCACCAGCGCTAAAACATAAATTCAAGGATTTTACAGCATTTTCCATCTCTAAACAAAAACACTACTTGTGCGTACTTAAGCTCTTCATAGAGAGGCCGCAGACATGTTTTTTTATTTTATTTTATATTGACCTATAAAAATACAGTATTTCTTTACATAAAAAATTGAATTTATTTTATTATTTCTAAATTCTAATACTATATTATTACGTGTTAATATTTTGATCCCATTACTTTGGTGGGCTAAATATTTTACAGGGCTTGTTTTATTGCTACCCCTTTAAAAATAAAGAAACCATTAAACAATACTTACTAAATTTTGCAGAAATTCACTTTCTTGTCGGATGATGTCACTATCTTTACGATTACACAATTCTTAATTTGTAAGATGAATGCAAGCAAAAAATTAATAAATTTCTGCGAATTCTAACGATAGTGACATCATCCGACAAAAAAGAGAAAGTGAATTTCTGCAATATTTAGTAAATATTTTCTAATGGTTGCTTTATTTTTAAAGAAATTAAACTAAATTTAATATTTTTAGCTACAAATAATAAAATTTAAATTTTAATGAAAATCAACCATTTTCACAATACTATATATAAAATTAAACGTTACGTCAAATGTCTTTTTTGTATTTTAACTTTAAAGTTGTATAGTTTTCTTGTCTCAAATTATTGTGACTAAGGTTTTCGAGTCGTGTTCGAGTTACTCGGACCGAGTTCGAGTTTTTACGTTTTGAATTTGAGTTCGAATATTTTTTTAAAGAAAATTCCGAGTTTGATCGAGTTTTTTTTAATTCCGAGTTTTTTAAGCAAAAAAACTTATATTTTGCATTAATTAGCTAAAAATAGTTTTTCATAATTTGTAAAGAAATTGAAAATTAAAAAAATTTAAATTTTCAAGCCTTGATCGAATTTGAGTTCAAGTTTTGATGATTTCTCTTCTGAGTTTTTCCTATTAAGTTTTGCAAGCTTATTTGAGTTTGAGTTCTTAACATTCCAAGTACTTGTAAACCCTGATTGTGACTATGTCAAAGCTTGAAAAAGATATAATATTACGAAATTTTTTCTAAATAGTTTGAAGTGATATCCCTTCTATTGGTTCTAAGTTTTTGAAAAAGATTTGGTGAGATTTGAGCCAAAGTTCTACTCAGTTTGATTGTATAGTACATTTATATTATAATTTCAGAGTTTCAGTACTGGAAATATGTCTTTGACCACCTTGTTATTTTGAATAAATAATATAGATTCATTGGATAGAGTGTGTGTAAGAACATAACTAAGGTTGGTTGATTGAGAAGGAGAAATTTGTATGTTTAATACCATAAAATATGTAGAATAACAATTATCTAGTAATTTTTAATCAAAATTAAAAAAACTTGTATTGGAAAAATGTATTCAGCCACCTAAAAAAATTTAACAAATGAACATATCCAAAAAAAAATTTAAAATGGAATACATAAATCAATAATTGATGCAAAATAAGTGCTTAGCACAAAATTCTCTCTTCTAATATTTTGTAGGATGTCCATTTGAACAAACAACAGCTTCCAGGCAATCAAAAAGTTTTTCAATAATGCTGTTGGGTATTGAATAGAATTCTTTTTTTATTGTGTTCCACAGTGCATCTTTAATGTGAAGGGTATGCTGTCTAACCTGATTTTGACCTCCTTCCACATATTTTCAATAATGTTAAGGTCTGGGAATGAGCAGGCCAGTTAGCAAGGATAGCAATCTCATTATTGAGCATTTTTAAGGATTTTTAATAACTTTAACAAAAACATTCAACTATATTTCAACTTACAAAATCATTATCAGTTTTACAAATAATTCCCTCTAACTTTACTTGATTTTATAGCAATATTTTAATTCACTAAATCCTAATTATTGGTAACAATAGTTTATGTATATAATCTTCTTTTGTATTTAGACTTGGTTGAAATGATCTTATTAAAATGCTTTCAGTGATTTTAAGATATTTTGCATTGGTATTCTTTAAAATTTTTACATTATAACTTAGTCCACAATTTTTAAGGTGTTTTGAAATGGTTGAATTAGTTTATGTTCTTTTGTTCTTCTGCTTAGTTGACAACCACAATATCTGATATAATCCTCACCACAGGTGCATTGAATCTTATAAATGGGTCTGTCTCACTTCCCCCAAGTCTGACGTCGAAAAATATTAAATACCATTAGAGACAC
>CABFPE010000580.1:41862-55225 GCA_900660155.1 Hofstenia miamia
ATCAACAAAATCGAATCAAAATGGCACATCAAGTTAATATTTTAAAATGAGCTCATTCCATATGAATCATACTGCACTACAAGATACAAAATTAATACTATTAGAACATTGATTAATCGAATATTTACAACATCATCAAATTACAAGAATCTTACAGAAGCGACTGATAAACTTTTTTCAATCTTAACTAATAATGGCTATCCTCACCATCTAATAAAAAAATGCTTGGATAAATATTTTATTAACAACAAATTAAAGGACAACAATGATAAAACTAAAAACATTTATTGGAATTTACCTTATATTAAAGAACGACAATCATATATCGAACACCAACTTAAAAGAATCAACAAAAAATTAAAGATATATGAAACTAAGATAATTCCAACATTTACAACAACTAAGACCTCAAACTTTTTCTCAAACAAAGATCCGATCCCAATGCTCTTGTCTTCCTCTATTGTTTATAAATATTCTTGTGATGAGTGTAATGCCTCATACATCGGGGAGACAAGAAGACATTTGGAAATTAGAATTAAAGAACACCTAAGAGGTCACCTAACATCAGAAATTTACTTACATCATCACCAAGCAACAAAAGATCATTTTAAAATATTAACAAAGAACAAACATACCAAGATCACTGAAGCATTATTAATAAAACAACAACGTAAAAAACTTTTAAATAGACAATTAAACCATGTTAGCATTCTTAAACTTTTCTAAACTTTCCCTCTATACTCTATATATGCACTGACGAAGCTATACGTTTGTAGCGAAACATGTTTGCGGAATAAATCTTTCATAATATGATATATATATATTGCTGTTAGATTTTGTAACGTTTAGATTATATAAATGGTTGAAATAAAGCAGGAAGCCAATGAATCTCTGAATCTCGAAGATCGTGTTTTTAGTATCTGTAATGGAGCTGATCAGGGAACTTCAATTGCCAATTTGTTGGCATGTTTGCCGACAATTAATTCACAAGACATTGTTAAAAGCCTTAATAGACTCCTTGCCATGGGCCAAATAGACTTAGTAAAAAAAGGTGACGAAATTTTTTACAAAGTAAAGGCGCAATCAACAGCTTCCACGTGTGTTGACATTTCCAAAGAAGAGAAACTTATTTTGCAATTAATCGAATCATCAGGTTCTGCAGGAATTTGGAATCGTGATCTTCGTGCAAAATCCAACCTTTCTATTTTACAGGTAGTAATTTCATCCATTGCTGTGAAATATGCAAATGTTATTAGAAAATGTTATAGTCATTGTTTATTTTTACAGTCATAAAGGATCATATACAGTTGTTTATGCCTAATTGGCTTACTTTTGTATACAAGTGCAAGTTGATAATTATTTAGTATATAGAATGAACTAAATGATATTCGTTTTTGGTGTTTGGGTTTACATTGCCTGCACAAAACCCCACCCAACAACGCACAATTAGCTACTCCTCTGATTTGACTGAAGTCGTTATGATTTTAATATCTTAGTGTATAAGCAAATCATATTTTCATTTGCTTTTTGAAGAAAACTATGCTTCCATCTCTTAATGATGGGAGGACAGTCGCATGACATGAAATAGAGGAACGACATCAAAGATTTCTTGAAGCTCGGCGGCGGGGAAATGAAATCAATGGCGGTTGGAGGGTTGCGAGTCAAGATGTAATTAGCAGCAGTACAAGCACGATTGAAAAACGAGTGAAGGGTGCGATGTTTCTTTGTACGACGAATGGAGAAGGTGACATCATCAGAGCGAGTGCAGCAGGAATTAGAGAACTTAATGAAATCAAAAGGATCAAGACCCAATTTGCGAGTTAGCAGTCGATTGAACGGGAGGAGATCGCAGGCATGGAAGTAGTGACATCGAGAGATCCATTTGAAGGCACGCTTCTGAAAACGTTCCATGGAGTGGAACGAGGAACGGGAAGGCCACCAACAGGGAGAAGCATAGAGAAGAATGGCACGAGGTATGGACTTGAACAAAGAGAGTTTCACAGCAGCCGGGGAATTAAAGGGAACATTGCGGAAGAGGGCAAAGAGTGAAGAATTAGCTTTGCGGACACATGACCAGACCAATTTAAGTTATCAGCAAGTTGAATTCCAAGATGAGTATGATGAGGGGAAAAGTTCATAGGAATTATTTTGTCCTATTCTTTTCAACCTTAACAAACGAAAATATAATAATTATTATAATAAAATACTTTATTAGGCCGGCAAATACAAGCAATACAAATGAATAAAAATCAAGTTTTTAGGAAACGAGGACTGTCACAGGCTGCCTTAGGAGCAGATGGATGAGTAAGCAAAGCGAAGAGAGAGAGCAGGGAAAAGGAAAGATAGCAGAGATTTCTTGATGCTCAGACCGAGGAAAAAATTCAATATTAGTTAGAGGTTTGAGAGTCAGGAGGAAATTAGCAGAAGCACAAGGACAATTAAAATACTAGTGAGGAGTGAGATATTCCTTGAGACGATGAACAGAGAACGTAACAACATCATCAGAACAAGTAGAGTGGGAATTCGAGAATGTTATAAAATCAAATCGAACAAGGTCCAGATTGCGTGTCAGTAAATGATTAAACAGGAGGAAATAACAGAAATAAAAGTGAAGTGAGAGCGGGAGAATGGAGAATTTGAGCATAGCTTCTTTGTATGGTAAGGGAGAAATCAATTTGAAGGCACATTTCTAAAATCACTCCATGGAATGGAACAAGGCATTAGATGGCCATCGCCAGGTAGAAGCATCGAAAAGAATTCACAATGAATGCACATGAACAAAGAGAGTGTCACAGCAGATGTGGTATTAAAGTGAACATTACGAAAGAGGAGAAAGAGTGAGGAATTAGCTTTGTGGAGACGCAAGGAACCATGTCCAGTCAAAGGGAGAGAACGGATCAGTCAAGAGGAAAATCAGTAGAGATATAGGATATAATATAATTTAGCTATTTATATTCGAATTCAAGTGAAACTAGATATCTAGAGCCATTCCTGAACAAAGTTTTTTATAGTTCCTAAAACATTTCGCAGAGGAAAGTCGTTTTTCTATTAAAAATGATATTTTGTCAAATTTCAGTAGTCCTTTATAACGCGTTTTATACAATATATCTTCAGTTTAATGTCGGTTTTATTTGATCGTTAGGTCAAAATATACTCAAAATTTATCTGTTTTTGATCAATTTTTTTGTCAAAATATTAATTTTTAGGTTAACGCATAATCACCCTAGTGATGTGCTTACGAATCCTTAAAATTAGTTATAAGTGAAAGATTACAAGGATGTCGTTTGCTTTTTGCCGAATAAATTACTTGAAAATAACTATTTTACAACACAAATGTAAAGCGGCATGCTGAATTTATGGGGTTTATATTGTATTTGATGACTTTTTACGCACACAATATACAGTTATTTATCTATGTGTTACAAGTTGATTAATGAGTGAGACGCTAGACATTGAAGCAAACACTACCTATCAAACAACTACCTTTCACTATTTTCAATTAAGTCCACACATATTTTGCTTACCAATTTTTTGAACAAATTATATTGACCGTGTTTAATTTTGCCTGTTCATGATGTATTTGAACAAAACTTTGCTCATTTCCCTACAATGGTTCTTCCTGATGATTTTTCTTCGTTTAATGATGTCTCAATTATCTAATAATCAATTATCAATGTTCTCCTCAAAAGAGCTTCTGTTTCCTATTCCCCCCATCTTCAAAATCCCTCTCAAGAAAATTCCTCGAATCCTGAATTTGCCTTCTGTAAAATATTTACGATTCACTCTTCCCTAATGGACAGGTCTTCATCATTTACTTGAGCCATCAATCCTTCTCACTCCGATCGTTCTTATTCAAATGCCATTTTTTGATATATTGGATTCTGACTCCTTGCTCCTCTGTATAGATGTACTTTTAAGCTAGAAATCGGCCGTCTCCAATGCCCTAAACTTAGTTGAATGCGCTATTATTTTTTGATTTGCATTGTCGCGGAAAATTTCGATCTAACATTGAGTTCAAATGAATTAATGCTGGTATTTCCTGACTCCCACTTTTAATGATTCGTTCACCGCTGATGACTGCTACTCCTTTCTTTACCAGTTATATCTCCTCGATGTCTGAAAATACCTGTTATTCTTCTTTTCTATTTCTCGGCCTTTACTGCGCATTTCTTAAAAAAACGGGAATCTTACAAACGTCGTTATGGTTCTTCTGAGTCTTTGCAATTTTCTTCTCAGATCAAATGTTATCAACTTCATGGAACCCGACAAAATCGCTTTTCTCCCTAGCTTCTTGATCTGTTTGATTTATAACATTCTCGACTTAGATTAGTGTTAGCGTTACTCTGTATCGTGCTATATTACTATTCTCATTTTAGCAAATCTAAAGTAGGTTTAATCCTGCCTCTACATCTTTGACATTCTATCGTGTTGTAATGTTCCTTCTCAATGGAATGCTGACCTCATAACTGTTTCTATTCACCCCAAGATCTCTATTATCTTCAAACGTATCAAATCTCTTCTCTCTCATAATCACAATTATCTTCATCGTAAAAACATATAGATTTTAGTTTTGAATTGCGAGCATACCATTCATCAATGTTTAGGTCAACAAAATTTTGCGATCATTGGAGAACCGTCAACTAATAAAAGAGTTAAAAGGCGGCAGTAAAAAGAAAATGTATGTGATATTTGATGTGGAAGGTGAGCCTGCGGGTGAACAGAGTCCGTGGTTAAATTTAGATGGAGAAGTTGAAAACGAATTTGTCCGTGTAGTTACTGAGCAGTGCTACAGCTACCTTCGAAGTAAGCTTGAGCAGTCCAAGCAGAAAAGTGATCTTGCACCCCTCGCTCGTAAGCTAGCCTCTGCTGCTAATTGTGCTGAAATGTTGAAGTTTATTGTACAACTTGGAATAAGTAAGGTTAAAATTTACGTCACTGTCATTTTCAATTATTATGTTATATTTAATTATAATGTAAATTACGACTGTTTCTTCCCATTAGTTTTACATACAGCTCATTAATTTATGTAATATTTAAGTAAAAGAAGTGAAATTGACATTTGTGTTGTAATTTAAGAAGTGACCATATTCGTAGGTGCAGACTTCACTCAGAAATTGCTATAAATAATCTGCGGTTGAATTTTAAACCTTTAAAATGTTGACATTGTCTTTGCACTCCTACGCAAATACTAATTTCTGTTCGCCAAATTTTAATATGAAGTAGGATTGACACCGCAATTTTGATTCTTATAAATTTGCAAATGCATGCATAATTATGCATACATATATTAAAAAATATGCTACTGTAGTAATGAATTTATTGGTTTCGAGAGAACTAAGCAAATTTTCACATAGTTTAAATGCCAACTAAAATGTTGCTCAGAATTTGGTCATAATAATAAACACACAACTTCTATCCAATATCTAACTATTTGAAAATTTATAATGTTTTATGGACTTTAAATTTTGTAAGAGCTGTATTTACAGTTATTTCCAAAATGTGTTCATCAGTAATTGAAAATATTTTCGTAAAACTCATCATGAATAAAGTGTATTTCAAGGACTTTTGTCAGCCTTAAATATCAGTCCTGAAGGCTGCGTTTTGTAGTTTCAATGTGTTTTTAGATTGAGCTTTCTGAAACAGAAATTCAACAAATACTTGATTTGCTAGTGTATGATGGTAAGGTAGAGCGTTTCTATGACGCTGACGTGTTATATCGAGTATCACCCTCCTATTTACCAGTAAGCGCCTTGTTACGAACTCCTTGTGGAAAATGTCCTGTTGCTAAAGATTGTCATGAAAATGGTGTGATTTCTCCGAAAACCTGTATTTATATGGATAACTGGCTCTTGTGATAGATATATAATAGCATTTTTTACTACTCTTTTCGTTAAACGTAGAACGACTAGTAATGATAATAGTACCCCTGCTGTTCTTTTCACGTCGTTTAAAACATTTGCATATTTTTAATCATACAGGGTGCCCCACAAAAAATCAAAACATATTTAATATGCATATCTGTATAGTATTAGTTGTTTGCATTTTAGTTAGCAATACTATATAGCGAAAGTATTTAATTGTTTATTTCATTTTAATTATAATGGCTCAACTTACTATAAAATGCAAGAAAATACTTCCTATTTTTTTTGCTACTATCAGCGATAATCAATTTTATGCAGTTGCAGCAAGGTTAAGTTTGGACAATACCGAGGCCTCTAGCTCACGTAAACGAGGAAGTGGACTTGTTCGGCCACATTTGTCGCCTACTCTGAGAGAAGTTGTGAACCTCGCGGTAATCCCACAAGACAAGTCAATGCGTCACTACAGTCAACGAGATATTGCTGCTGTTACAGGTACATCAAAAGGCGCTGTATTACGAATTTTGAAGGCCTCAACTTTAAAGTGCTACAGAAGAGTTAAAACAAATGTATTAAAACCTATACATAAAGAAAGTCGTGTAGTTAAGTGCACAGCAAGGAAAAACAAGGTCACAAGAAATTGGAAAACAGTATGGTTCTCTGATGAAGTCAGTTTCCATCTTGTCTTGCCTTTAAACACTCAGAATTATCGAATTTATCGAGAATGTACTGTTAAAACAGACATTCCCGATGAAGACTTATTAGTGGAAGTCGACCACCAAANATGCAGTTGCAGCAAGGTTAAGTTTGGACAATACCGAGGCCTCTAGCTCACGTAAACGAGGAAGTGGACTTGTTCGGCCACATTTGTCGCCTACTCTGAGAGAAGTTGTGAACCTCGCGGTAATCCCACAAGACAAGTCAATGCGTCACTACAGTCAACGAGATATTGCTGCTGTTACAGGTACATCAAAAGGCGCTGTATTACGAATTTTGAAGGCCTCAACTTTAAAGTGCTACAGAAGAGTTAAAACAAATGTATTAAAACCTATACATAAAGAAAGTCGTGTAGTTAAGTGCACAGCAAGGAAAAACAAGGTCACAAGAAATTGGAAAACAGTATGGTTCTCTGATGAAGTCAGTTTCCATCTTGTCTTGCCTTTAAACACTCAGAATTATCGAATTTATCGAGAATGTACTGTTAAAACAGACATTCCCGATGAAGACTTATTAGTGGAAGTCGACCACCAAATGAATTCAATTATCTGTTATGCAGCAGTTTCATGGCATGGCAGAAGGACGTGGAGGGCCGAGAACATCTTCCTGCCTATCAAAGAAAGAAAAAGAGTGTTAACCAACATGTATACACTACCGAAATGTGTCCAGCTATGTTCCAAGACATTGGCAACATTATGCAAGGAGATTGGACAAGACGGAGCAAGAACTCACACATCTCGAATTTCAGTAGCTTGGCTTAATCCTAATACACCTGATTTCCTTCAGCCAGATGAATGGCCTGCTAAAAGTCCAGACCTAAATGTCATGGACTACTTTGGTTGGAGTGTTTTATTATCCAAAACTCAATACCTAAGGCATGAAATTAAAACAATTACTGAGCTCAAAACGGTATTTACAGAAGCCTGGAATGCAATCCCTCAAAAGCAAATACAAAGAGTTACAGCAGCCTGGATTCCCAGATTACAGAGATGTATTGTCAGAGAGGGTGACCATTTTGAACATTTGTAAGTATATATTTTAGTTATTTTGTTTCCCCGTCATTTGTATTCTGTTACAACCCATGTTTAAAATAACCCAAGTTTAAAAAAATCCATGTTTAAAATAACTTCTGGTTTTTTTAGGGGCACCCTCTATTAGATAGTCATTGGTAACGCTTAAATATTGGTTGGTCCAAAAGGAAATTAAAACTTTATTTAATATATACAATTCAAGAAATGAAGAACGTTGTATAATAACAAAACAATATGATATATCTTACGTTGAATCTTAAGGAATAGCACCTCAGGAAAACCGGTTCTTTACGGTATTCATCTCGCAGTTTTTAAATTTTTAGTTAGTAGTTGTAATTTTTGCCATTAAATGTTTAAATGTTTTCCATTGGCTTGAATCGCTTGAATAACATAGTTCACACCATGTATGAATTTCGCAAATACAGCTACATCCCTTGATCTTGTAAAAATATATTTTCAAATTTTAAATATTTTTCAAAATATAAATTTATTACATTCCATAAATGCTAAAAAAAAATCAATGCCATTTATAGTGCGAAAATGGTCTCTTTCGCAATAATTAATCCATTGGACATGGGAAAGTGCGAAGTGTATACTGATTCTCTAACAATAATGTCACAGATGTGTGTTTGTAAAAGATAGTCGGTACCTCGGTTTTATCAGCACATTTAATTGCGTTAAATGGATCAAACTCATAGTAAACATAGTCGAATTTGAGATTGATCTGTGTTAGTAGAAAACCAACTTTCGTAATTAAGTTGGGGCACTAAAGTAATGATTATCAAGTCTCAATATCAGCGTGGTTTATGTGCGGTCTAGTCAATTACCAATTACTATTTAACTTATTATTCTTGGTAGGGTTTCAAATGTGTAATCCTTAGTGATTGTTTAGTTGTAATAAGCACACATTTTTTCTGTCTATTTACTTGAGTGAAGTCCTTTTTATTATACATTATTTATTTGATTGCTTCATACAACAAGCGTAATGGAACAAGGTTTTCTTGATAGGTATTTTTAATAAGATGAAATTACAAGTTTTTTTCAGAATCTTGAATGAGATTAGTTGAGAGATTTTTTACACTTTTTGGAATTCCTGTAAATCACAATTTCTGCAATGTATGGTTGCCGTTTGACATACAATTTCTTTTAATGCCGCCAGATTGAGTTTACAGAATCAATAGAAGTTCTCATTAGACAGTCGAAGTCGTCTTTGAAAGATTTGTATTTCCTACTATGCTCAAAAAGTACACTTTTGTTTACATTAGTCGAGGCGGGCTGTGGAGGATTGGAATTGTATAGTAATGTTTTACTAGATACTGTAGTTATTTGTACATTTCAAAGTATAAAAGTAAATGCAAAAAACTCATTATAACTAACATGAGATTGATAATGACTTTTGGGCCACCTAGTATACAATTTCTAAAATTTCAAATAGTACAATGTTATATTTTCTATGTACATTGTAAATATAGATAGAAAATCTCAAATTAAAGATTCCTTCGACTAAATTTTGGCATTATATGAGGATGATATTTTCTATGCTTGTAGAAAGAATGTGAATCGATTGGCTCGTGGATTTCAATAATTATTTTAAGGTTAAAACATTGTCAAATTTGAAAACGTTTATTTTTAAATTTCATATTAATTTCAGACACAACTCAGTTGTTTATTGAAAAATATTTGAAAAATTTTTATTGTTTATTTTTACAGGTGTAATTATTTATAATTTGAAAAGAAATTGTGAATTGGTTCTTGTTATATAGTCATTTTTTATGTGTAATAGCATTAATAGATATTATTTGTATGTTGATTAAGATTTCTAATATTTTTAAGTGCTTTATAGTGAATGTCTTCAAGTGGATCCAACTCCGATTCAGACAGCAGCGGCAGTGAATCTCCCAAGAACGAGGCTTCAGATAGTGGAGATGATTCGTCCGACAATTCATCCTCAAATGAGTCTGCACAAAATAACACTGAAAAACATCAACAGTCTTCAGATTCTGAATCGAGTGTAACGTCCCCAACTAAACCCAAGCGTCGTCAACCTTTATCTGATGACGAGGTCGAAACCGCAAAAGTGCAGCGAAACGAAGATGGAAATGAAATTACAAATAAACTTCATTCGCTTTTTGGCTCTGAGAGCGAAGATTCCGAAAGTGAACAGGCTAATACTTCAGCAAACCTTTCAAAGTCGGCTCAGCTCTTCGGTGAAGATTCTGATGGTGATGTTCAAGGTGAATTTTATTGTATTCTGTTCTTTTATTTGCTTTTGGAATTGTTAAACAAGTTTAAATTTGAAACAAGTTTATTTTTAAAATGTTTTTCATTGATGTCGAGTTTATTTAGATGATGTCCCTGACGAAGTAGCTGGGGATCAAACTGCTGCAATTGAAGAGGAAGAGGAGGAGGAAGAAGAAAATAGAATTCAGGTTGAAATACCTAAAGTGTGTCCTGCATTTGGAGAAGAACAGTATTTTGTTAAATTGCCAAATTTCTTGAGTGTGGAAACACGTCCATTTGACCCCACACAATACGAAGATGAAATTGATGAGGACGATATTCTTGATGAAGAAGGACGGTCCAGACTTAAACTCCGAGTTGAAAACACTATTCGTTGGCGTTCCGTTGTAAATGAGGAAGGTATGTTTGTGCATTCTTAGCCTTTTATAATTTCACTGCCCACATTTTTATTAGAAAATGATCTTGCCAGTTAAGGTTTCAATTTACATTATGATCGGACGGATTTAATGTTGAATAGCTTCGTCGCGGTTGTAATTGAGATATCTTTCACATCTTTGCTGATAGGCATTGTACTGTTTTATTTTCCAAATGTCTCGTGACTGATAAACATGTTTGAATAGTGGATCCAAGGTACTATATTCTCTTACTGTTTCAATTACTATATCACAAACTTACCAATTGTCAGTTTTTTTCAAAGCTACACTTTTTCTGAATTTCATTATTTTGGTCTTTAGTTAAATTGATCCTTAATGATTTCTTGCTACTGCAACTTTGTAGGTTAGAAATTGCATGTTGTAGTGCTTGCGGCTTATCACAATAAATCACATGATCATCCGCATAAAGTAGTTCGTGTATTGTATGACCCATTTTTCTGCAATATTCATTAATACTGCTTGGTAACTACGCTATATTGAAGCTAAGAAGAATTGGCGAGTCGACTTGGGCGACGCACGCCGTTATTTCGTTCTATATGTTCACCATATAGCAGTCCATATGCTATCCTTTTGAAGTTTTCCAGACGAACTGACGTGATGCATTTCAGTAGCTTCCTATGGAAAGCTTTTCCTGTGCACTGAGTCGAACGCCTTACTATAGTCCACAAACAGCTTCCTAAGCGTTAGTGTCTCTCTAATGTAAGATACTAATCTTGAATGTAGCTTCTTGTACCCTAGTCGCTCAACTGGTATTAAGTTATCAAAGTGTTTCGTTAAACGATTTACCATTGATTTTGTAAACATCTGATAGGCATTGCAGACTACAGTGATTAAACGATAATAGTTGCAGTCATTTCGGGAGCTTTGATTTTTGTAGAAGACCTTGTTGTTGCTTCTCCAGCAGTCGATTCCGAGTCCTGGCTAGAAGAGAGATTTAAAGAAGAGTGTCAATTTGAAGGACTACTGTTGATTTTCGTGCTGTATATTATCTCATCATTCAATGCAGTTCGCGAGATTTTCTCATTGTCCGTGTTTTTATTATCCCTGGTTTAGGTATTTTTAGTCTTTCATCTTCACTTTATTGGCGTATTATTTAGGGAAGATAATTTATTGAATTTAGCGAAGAGTAGGCATTGACAAGGTTAAAATAATTTTGTTTTTTTATTCCCGTGATCATAGCATAAATGTGAGTAGTGTACGAAGTTTACGGCTGAAGATCACGAATCCGTACGATGGCGTAGTACACATAATGAGGTAATGAAATTTTGTATTGCATTGAGAATAGCTGATCTAAACCAAAACACAAAATTCAAAATTTTTAATAACAGCTCTGACAAATTCATGAACATTAGTTTATTGCTTACTATCAGTAGGATAAAGTCTACGATCACTGAGAAGTTAGTCTACTTTGGCCTTTCTGTCACAGCGCTAATTTAATTTTCAGAGACTTGACTCGTGACAAAGTGTTGTAGTGATTAATTCGGACAATCTGTCAGTAATCACATTTTGTAATGCTTTTTAAGTGCTCTACAAATTTCATAAGTATATTTTTTTGATTAGTTTAATAAATCCAGTGCTCCTTTTAATGACACTAATAGTCCTTGTATCCCTCTATATATATATATATATATATGAGTAAAACTTGCTATATGTATATTAACTACAAGTACACAAATTATGATTTCTTAAAAATAGTTATTTTTGTGCTTTTATCCTCAAACAGAGAAAAAAGACTAATCTTACATGAACAGCTTAGACAAAAAACAGGAATACCAAAACGGTTTTACATTGAATTTTAATCTAAAATGTTTAGTTTTTCGTTTTGAAATCTTTTTAGGTGAGCCCAATTGCAACTTTGTTATTTATACAATTCAAGCATATAATAATGCAAAGCTTGACCAAGGTGAGCACTCTTCTGAGCAGGTGTTAGTTCTAATTTACTAAGGTGGGTTTCTCATCATTTCCTGGCAGAAATTGGAGTAAAATCGAACTCTTCAAATTATTTAGGATGATATTTTTACATTTCATTAAGCCCGTTTGAGAATAAATAATTTTTTCTCTCTAGTAACTGTTTTAACGCCATTAATTCTTAAGCTAAAAATGACGAGACGTCTTTCATTTAGCCTTAGCTGGAAAACACAAAAGTTTATTGCCATCTGCTCATCATATGTTAAGACCTTATTTGATATAAAAAGGCCAAGAAATTTTTTTCCCCATTTTGCTTAAAAGTACAATATTTGGAAGCCGACTGACATGTTTCTCACTATCAGCAGAACGTGTAAACATTAATGTTGCATTCTAAGTATCTAAATTACCTTTTCAGTGACACTTTAAGAATGTATTTTGAACGAATTTGCGAATTATATTTATAATATTTAGTATTGTTACTGATTTGATATTTCTTGATCTTTTGATTCTTGTAAACACTTTAATAATTTACCTGGCTCTCGAAGTATTATTGTTGCTTGTGAGTTGCTTCAACAGTAATTCTGTCAGCCACATATACTTCAATAATATACAATTAAGGATTTTATGTTATTGCATCTTCAATCGAAACAGTTTGATTCTCATTGTGTTTCTAAAGATATTTGCCCATTTTGTCTGCTACTTTAGCTGATGAGGAAACCTGTCCATACTTTGAAGATCACCAATTGTTGAAATTTTTACATGTATATAAACACCCCCAATTTCGCTGTTCGACCTCAAAAATTTGAGCGATGCCCAGTTCGCCTCCGCTGTTAGTGGTCTGAAGAAAGACGCCATCATTTCGTTGTTGCGCCAAGCGGTCATTGCTCTCTCTACCTCGACTCCGTCCTCCAATGATGGCCCTGGCGTCATATCATCCTTATCTGAGTCCCTCACAAAGCTTTCCTCTGATGTTTCCTCACTACAATCCCAAATGTTCTCCTACAGTGCTGCTGCCTCACGTTCTGTCTCATCTCTCCCCAGTCATCCTTCTGCTCTACCGCATCCTCCCAAGCAGTCTATCCCTTCATCAACTAACCGTAATCGTCCTCGTCCAGTTTTTGGTTCTAGTGCTTCCTGCCGTCTCCCTGCTGTTCCTATTAGTTCACTTCCGCCG
>CABFPE010000580.1:64727-127621 GCA_900660155.1 Hofstenia miamia
GTTGTAGGTTACAGCCAGTTTCCTCCAAAATGCAGCAGCATGAATGCTTAGTCTTGCTGTATTGCAACACAGGGTTTTTTGAAATGTACAAATAAAAAATGGTTTATATTTAATTGAAATGCTATAATAGTGCTTTTTATTTCATAGTACCTATTATATATATATATATATATATATATATATATATATATATATATATATATATTAATTCTTATCATATTTGTGTTCTTTATGAACCCTTGAATAGAAAAAATAAAAGAGAAGTTTTCCAAGAAACTTTTGTTTTTGATCTTACTGAAAAAATGCCTTGCAAAATAAAAAGATATTTTTGGCAAGTGAATTGGGAATTAGCTTATAATGATGACTGCGATAATTTGACTAACAATATTTACAATGTCTTAGACAGAATTTATGCACTGTACCCGAGAAAGATAATAAAAATATCAAACAAAGATCCTCCATGGATAACACCTTTTCTAAAATATTTATTAAATAAAAAACATGACGCTCAAAGAAAAAATAATAGACAAAGTGTAAATAAATTATCTAAGCAGATAGAGAAAGTACGTAGATTTCAGGAAGTAAAACTAAGAGCATCTCTAGGAGAGAAATGAAGCAAGAAATGGTGGAATTATGTAAAATCTCAGAAGAAAAAATCGCAAAAAACAGCAACTATATCAAGATTACTGAACAAGTATGAAACAACCAAAGAAGCAGTTGAATGTATTAACGCATGTTTTGCAAATATATGTACATCTGAAGATTCATTAAATTGAGAAAATGATTCCACACATAATGGACAAATAGCATTACCGCAAGAATACCAAGTTTATAATTTTCTAAGAAGTATTAATAAGAATAAGGCGACAGGACGATATCCATCTTGGTTCTGGAGAAGACATGCACTAGTTCTCATCAAGCCTATTCATATGATCTGGACATGTTGTATTCTTAATAAAAGTTTCCCTTCATTATGGAAAAGAGATTTTATGGTTCCAATTCCGAAAATTCTGAACCTAGCTAAACTAAGTGATTTAAGACCAATAGTAATTACAGAANGGAATTATGTAAAATCTCAGAAGAAAAAATCGCAAAAAACAGCAACTATATCAAGATTACTGAACAAGTATGAAACAACCAAAGAAGCAGTTGAATGTATTAACGCATGTTTTGCAAATATATGTACATCTGAAGATTCATTAAATTGAGAAAATGATTCCACACATAATGGACAAATAGCATTACCGCAAGAATACCAAGTTTATAATTTTCTAAGAAGTATTAATAAGAATAAGGCGACAGGACGATATCCATCTTGGTTCTGGAGAAGACATGCACTAGTTCTCAGCAAGCCTATTCATATGATCTGGACATGTTGTATTCTTAATAAAAGTTTCCCTTCATTATGGAAAAGAGATTTTATGGTTCCAATTCCGAAAATTCTGAACCTAGCTAAACTAAGTGATTTAAGACCAATAGTAATTACAGAAATCCCTGCACGAGGACTAGAAAAATATATTTGTCAATTGAGAAACATATTTTAAAGAAATCATTCATGAAGATCAATATGCTTATAAAAGAGGTGTATCAGCATCACATGCCTTAACTATAATTTACAATTACTGGTTGATGGAACTTGAAAATAGCCCTTGTGTTTTAAGGATTTTTCTACTTGATTTTACAAAAGCATTCAATAATGTGGAACATAATATTTTGCTAAGCTGCTTAGATGAGCATGAAGAATTAAAAATGTACATACCCTGGTATAAATCATTCTTAGAAGACAGATCACTTATAACACATATAGATGGAAGTCTCTCAAAACCACTAATGAAGTCTAAAGGACTTCCAGAAGGAACAGTACATTGTCCACGATTGTTCCCTATACTAATTAATGACTTAAAAATAAATAAAGGATCTCTTGTGAAGTTTGCTGATGATATAACATATACAATAAACTGTATAAAGGAAGATAATGCATATGATGAAATATGTAACTTGGTCAAGAAAATTGAAGAGAAAAAAATGCAAATAAATTTAAACAAAACTGTTGAAATTATAATTAATACTACAAGAGGAGTAACTTCACCACCACCCCTAATATTAAATGGAACAGAGATTAAGCAAGTTACAAAGGCAAACTTATTAGGTGTAGAAATAGATACAAGTTTGAGTTTAGAATCAGAAATAACAAAAGGAATGAAAAAATGAAGAAAATCACTTGTACTTCTTTCATTTTTAAAGAGGAAAGGATTCAATAAAGATGATTTAGAACTATTCTATAAAACAGATTTTTAGCAAAATGACGTATGCTTCGTTTGTTATATGTGTGCAAAAATTCAAAGATTAGATGTTATTACAAAGTGTGCAGAGAAAATAATCGGCAAAGAACTAAAAAAGATAAGTGTAATTATATATGAAAATGTTCAAAAAGAATTTGAAAAAGCAAGAGATACATCAACTCATCCTTTACACGATATACTCTATTTAAAAAATATTCATATCCAACAAGAGCATTCTACTTACACCACCATAAAATGCCACGTTGTAGAACTGATTACATAAAGAAAACTTTTTTTATAATGCATTAAAACTGAATAATGCAGCTCTGAATTTTTCACAAATTACTACTGCCATGCCTTGTTGCAGTCAAATAAAACATATATCTATCTATCTATACTGGTTTTATATTATATACTTTCAATATCGTCTGTAGCAATTGAACAACATTTTTGTTAAAATTTGCAAATAGTCATTTATTCTCAAATTTTTTGTCTATGAGAATTCCGCAACAATTCTCAAACGGCAACAACGTCATTTTCTTTTGCCGTCATAACCACTGTGCATTAAATTTGTTAGCGTTTCCTGGTTAAATTAGGTTAAAAACGTTTCAGCAAATGATTGCTATGGTCTGAAGGTGGATAAACAAAATTTACAAAGTTATGGCTTTCCAAATTAAGGGGACCCTTTTAGGCCTCATCTTGAATATATTTTTATGACAATCTAAAATTGATAGTGTTTCCACCACGAGCTTTAATAAGGCTTTAAACAAGCACTGTATTTTTTTATTAATGAAAAATACTGGTCGTACAATCTTTTATATGATTTATAAAGTGGTAACAAAATCTTCCTTTTGTGCCGCATCATTTCCAGTATGAACAATAGTGACCAATCCATTTTTTTTCAATTTCTTACCAAGTCGTTGAATGTCTTTCATAGTACAATCTAACGCAATATTCACAAGAAATTTAAGTATTTCAATTGCATCAAAATGTAGTTGTTGTTATGCAGAAGCCTTATTTTCTGGATTGCCTCGAATCCTACTTGCATTAGGAATTTCCATGCGGATTTCACGTTTTGTTCAATTGGGATTTCTTTGAAATATTAGTGGGTGATATCATAGGTTCTATAGAATTTATTTTTTCGTTTATTCAAAGAAGTTCAGACGTTTGGTACTCGATTTTCTCAGTTATTATATTCAACTTATCTTGTAGCAATTCGGAATGGACAGTATTAGAAGCAGCTTTCATCTAAGCATTTTTCTTGTCAGCATCACTGCAAACATTACAGAAAGTAATAGTTTAATCCGCTAGTTTTATAAGAAATTCGATTTGGACTGGTTAAAACAAGATCAGTTCTTTGTACATTGATACGATGTATAACAATAGAACAGATTGTCTTGAGTTTGTGTTGTACAGGGTGGCTCACTTAAAAGTAGCCCGGATTTTTTTTTAAATTAAAATATTTTTTTAATTTTTTTCAAAACATGTATTTTAATTACGTGAATGTTACAAGTGACCCAAGTCTTTCCAAAACCTGTTTTTATTACTTACAGGTTACAAGAGATGCTGGAAGTGTCCCCCATTGACATCTATACATTTTTTAGCACGGCACAGGATGTTGGCTGATACTGACTGCAGCTCTGCTAAGGTGATGCTTCGGATAGTGTTGGTGATGTTCTGTTTGAGTTCGTTCAGGGTATGAGGATTATTTGCGTACACCTTTTCTTTTAAATTCCCCCATAGATAAAAATCGCATGAGATCAGGTCCGGAGACCGTGGTGGCCATAACCCCTTGCTCACAGTTCGCTCTTCCGTAAAGACTTCATGAATGGATGCCAGTGACATGTGGGACGTGTGACATGTTGCACCATCTTGTTGGAAGAAGGAGTACATTCTTTCTTGTGGTGTTAGTTGCTCGTAAAACTGTTCCAAGATGCCCAGATAAACATCGGTATTCACTGTTGATTCGAAGAAAAATGGGCCCACTATCCGTGTTCCTGAAACTGCACACCAAACACCGATTTTCTGGTCATGTAGTGGTTTTTCGCGTGTCATGTGGGGATTCACAGAAGACCAGTACCGCGTATTCTGGGAATTTACGTATCCTGATAAGTGAAACCATGCTTCGTCCGACATAAAGTATAGCAGTGGGTCCAAAAGTCCGTCTGCAATGCTAGTCAGCAACCATGTACAGTAATTAATGCGTTTAGCTTTATCGGGCTGCTTTAGTTCCTGAACACATGAAATTCGGTATGGTTTCAGTTTCAGAGAATTCAGTACACGCTGACATGTCGTTCGTGATACACCAACTTGCTGGGATAGTCTCCGAGTTGACTTGTGAGGGCTATTTGTAATTCGCTGCTGAACATCACTGACAACTTCGGGCGTCCGGACTAATTTAGGTCTCTGCTTCTTCACGTTTGCGACAGAGCCAGTGTCTCGCCATTTCTTAACCAGGCTCTGAACACAACGTTTAGCCGGTGGTTTTGTTTGTGGGTACTCGCGAGTGAAGGCCTCTTGTGTTTTCTTAATTGATCCGGTTCGCACATAGCCTTCCACAATCACTATTCTCTGCTGCAAGGAAAACACCATTTTCTTGAGGTATGGTACGCACCCGGAGAAGGTAGGAGCACTACTGTTCGTGTATAATCTAAAACAAACAAAAATTGGCTCAGCGCCAACGTGTATAACCGGAGCAGTTTTGGAACATTTCCAGCATCTCTTGTAACCTGTAAGTAATAAAAACAGGTTTTGGAAAGACTTGGGTCACTTGTAACATTCACGTAATTAAATCCGGGCTACTTTTAAGTGGGCCACCCTGTAGAACAGTTTAGAATTGCATTTTTATTTACCATTGTTAAGGGGAACAAGGAAAAATGCAAAAATGATCGACTGCTTTGAATACACCGGAACCCCGAAACTCAGTTATTCAGTACTATTCTAATAAAAACGACATTAATAATCAATTTTTCTGAGCTTTATAAAATAGTTCTCGCTTTTGTGTTTTGTAAATTTGTGATTTTCAACAAATTTAACATTTATTTTTAGGCTTCGCTTCGAAGAGAATCACAACAAAGGAGAATACGTGAAAGACAGCAGATGAGAGGTTTAAATAAAAGCTTTTTGGAAAATAAGGACTCAGATGAAGAAGACGATAATAGAGGCGTTAGTATTAGAGCTATTAAAAGCCAATTTCACAGAGGCAACAAACCCATCTATTCAAGTTCAGAAGACGAGCCCGAGCCAAAGATTGAGAAAGGAACTATCTTGTCATCTTCTGACAGTGACGAAAGTGATGACGCCCCTAAAGCTAAAAGAAGAGCGAAGGTTTTGGATGAAGAGAGTGATTGAAATAGGTTTTGTAGATCATTCTTTGTAAAATTTCATTGTAGTTTTTATTTAAGGAATATACTATATTGTTTTTTATTAATTTTTTGGCACATCTTCCTGGTATGAAATATTTTAACGCTTGCAAATGCAAGTGATGAAAATGCATATTAACACCTATAGAGTTCCAAGAATTTTATTTTAAATATTAAACTAAAATACTATACAACATTGGAAAATAGATTACATTCAAAATAATAATTCGTCAGGCGTAGCTTCAGTATAAATCACTTGTGATTTTCAATGGCTTTGCATACTAAATTAATGGGTTTAAGCTGTTTCATATATACTTCCATTTTCATGATTATTATCTAAATATTTATAATTTATTATATTATTTGTTTCTGGTTTATAACAGTTTTTGTTGTGATTTAGTTTATGCTGCCACTGTACCTTTTGTTGCTCCTGACACCAACACATTCCTTTTTGCAACAGTGTCCTGTGGATAATCGAAGCTGTTCAATAGGCTTTGACGAGGACTTCGATAGTCTTGCTCGGCTTTGGAGGTTCAATCCTTCCTTAGCCAAATATATCGAGGAAATCTATGGCATCTCCAATCAGCATTCTGCCAAGTTGGTACAAAGAATAAAAGCTTTATCCATCTCAAATAGAAACCGTACATTAAGTAAGTTTTAGCTACATCTATGTTATCTGTAATTATTTTCAATCTACATTAGCAATTCATTGTTTCAAAATATGTATAGGAAATCCTCGATTTACCGTCATCTTTTATCGTCTATAACTGAGCTTGATGATTAAATAGAGGTTCTGCAAAAATACTAACGTTAATGGAATCAGCAATTTTAGGATGTGATTTTTCGGAATTTGATTTGTTCTAAGTGGGAAATCTCATTTTTTCCATTGCATCTAGATAATGTTTTTTTCTATATTCATTATCAAACTGAAATATGATACTATAGTTTTCAACAAAATTCTTTAAAATGGCTTATAACTAAACTCAATGATTTTTACACAGATTGTTCAGTCTGAATATTGCAGTGGCGGTTAAATGAGGATGTTTGTTACTAACATTAAAATGTTTTGTTTTTCTGATTGTATGGCGGTTATTTGATGGCATATTTAGTTATCTTAGGTTTTAGTTATAACAGAGCAATAGAACTACGAGCTCTTTACCAAAATTCCCTAAAGTATTTGCTGATTACATTTAGGAAAATTCCATAAGCATGTTTTCCTTAATTTTTTTTCACAGCCTTAATCTTGTTCAGTCTATGATTAATTATTCAAAAATTTAAATCTATTAACTTTCAAATATACCTTTTCATAAAATAAATCTCGTATTCATTGCTTATTTATACGCTTGCATTCATGGGCATGTACATTTTAAAATGTGTGATGATTCTAATCAAATCGTTTTTCAATGCTTTTAATTCACTAAGTAATAAAGATAGCTAGCATCTAAAAACAACACAGGATAGAGAATTGTATATGGAAGTGCCCATCAACCTCAACAATGCTGCGATAAATTAACTGCATAAAAAAAGCTTCGGGTGTTAGTTGTTGCTCCCACAAGTTTTAGACCTTCAATCTTTGAACATTTGCGAGGGGAGAAATTTTTTTAACAAGAACATTTTCATTGAAAAATAGTTCATACACTTAAGTACTATTTTTTAACAGATAACATTATTTGAAAATGCTCCTTTTAAAGTCATCCTGAGATTTCCATGGTTAACAATTATTAGGTGACATTATTAGATTAAACAAATGTATTAGGATTAGCCCTTTCTTGCAAGGAACTTTTTATTTCAAGCCAGAACCATAAAATTGAAAATATACATGTATTTTAGAATTATTAGAGACAAACTACACCAGTGCCCTCTGATGGTAATACACTATACTAGAAATGGTAACATTTGTCTTCAGAATGATATAACCAGTGCAGATGAAAGTGTTTATGAGATTCATAGGCCTAAACACTGGCAACATATGTAACCGGAATGCAAGAAAGGGTTAAGTTAGACAAAAATCACTTGAAAAGATTCTCAATTTTATTGTCTATTATAAAGTGCTAATTTCTTATAGTTATTTTTATTGCAACTATTACTATAGAATAGTAACAAAAACCTTGCAGGTTTACTGAAGTGCAATATAAACACTTTTGTGGTTGAGGTTTTTGTTGCTATAATATCACATTTTAGTTTTATCATGTCCTGCTCCTAAAAATTACAACATTTATAAAGAAACCAATGCTGCATCATTAACTTGTCCGTCTTCACTTCTTCCTCCTTCTCCACCTAAGCCTCGCTTTCAATGCAAAAACAGACTAACTAATGTTACGCAGGTGAATCTTCAGTTTATTTATTAGTTGAGGAACGTTTACCTCCATTAACATGATAATCTATTTCTGAATACTTTAAAAAATTTATGACAACTATCGCCAATTAGCTGAAACATTAATAGTTTTTTTACAATTAATTACATATTTTAAGTAATTAGTTGATTTGCTTAATGTTAGTTCTTCCATTTGCATGTATGCTTAGTCATAGAATATATTTGTAGAATGCAAGAACAATGTAGTAGAACCGAGTATATATTAGGCAACATTCAACTAAATACCAATGACATTGTACAAACATGTTTACTACAAATACTAAGCACTGGTAAAGAATATCACATGCAACCTATGTAATAACAACGTAACACTATCCCTGTTCAAACTCGAATATCACCTGAAAAGTCCACCGAACAATTATTAATATTTACAACCTTGCCATTGTTCAACTTAATTAGATTTTCAGACAAACTCCTAGCTACTGGAATGGGCGGTACATAAATTGGAGCCATTGTGCTTCGGCGAGTTTGATTTTTGATTTATGCAAACATTAGGCATGGTTCTTTGAATGCTGGCTAAAATTCTCCATTGTCGACGCCCAGTCTTGTGGGATGGAGGGTACCACACCATGCAGAAATTGAAATGGGGATAAACCAGTAGACTCACTTTCAACACGATTAATGTTAAAGATGTTTAACATCCGTAACAACTGTAAGGAACTCTCAGTCTGTGGCAGAGTATTTTTTTTCAACCTTGTTAAGGAGCCTGCTGTAAAACAACAAAGGTGAACTGTTTTGAACCAAGACTGCGCCAACAGCTACATTGCTTGCATCAACCTCCAAAGACAAGGGTAAGGACAAATCCAGATGCCGGAGCAGTGTGGATTCGGAAATACTGTCTTTAATCTTCTGAAATGCACCTGTGTCATGTGACCAACGAAACTGCTTTGCTTCTTTTATGCTGAATATTGGTTTCATGATCTTTGTGTAATTTCATATAAACCAGTTGATATAGTTGGCAAAACCGCAAAAAGCTTCAGTTTCCTTCCTGCTTCTGAGAGGCGTCATTGTTTCAACTTTGTCACCTTCTCTGGATCAGGATGAACTTTACTTTTTGGGCACATGAAACCTGAGGTACCGAATCTCCGACATGGAAAGTGACACTTCTTTGGTTTCAGTCTTAAGTTGTTATCATGCATCCTGGATACTACAGACCTCAACTGGATACTGCTGACAACTGTGGCCAATTACCTGAAACATTAATAGTTTTTTTTACAATTAAATACTTACATATTTTAATTAATTAGTTGATTTGCTTAATGTTAAAGTTCTTCCATTTGCATGTATGCTTAGTCATAGAATATATTATTTTATATTCAATGTTAATGATGACAACATCCTTGCTCTTTGATTTTATGATGACAACTGTGGCCAATTAGCTGAAACATTAATAGTTTTTTTACAATTAATTACTTACATATTTTAATTAATTAGTTGATTTGCTTAATGTTAAATTTCTTCCATTTGCAGGTATGCTTAGTCATAGAATATATTATTTTATATTCAATGTTAATGATGACAACATCCTTGCTCTTTGATTTTATGATGACAACTGTGGCCAATTAGCTAAACCATTATAGTTTTTTACAATAATTTACTTACATCTCTTACTAAGAAAAATTGTTGCCTATAAGTGGACATATTTTATAAAAGAATGAACATTAGTTTATGATGATGCAGGAGATTGTGAAAAATAATACAAGAGTGGCATATACATTGATTTAGGCATCAGTTTAGGTTCTATGCAATAATATCATACTATTTCAATCTAAGCAAGCTCTCTGCGCATTTAACACCAAGAGAGTTAACTCATGAGCAATAGATACATCGTGTGTAAAGCTAATTTATTGTCATGAAGGGTGATTCATTCATTTTAAAAATATTATTTTTAGTTTATATTTGCTGACTGATATTCCTGTAATAGGCTTATAAAATATGTCTTGCATACATTTTCCAACTTTAATGTTAACTAAATGGACTTTTTAGAATTGTTTCTCTTGACTATACATATATACAAGTAACATATTTAATTTGTACTGTTGGCTTAATAATGAATGATTTGTTTTGCTTGAAAGTTACCTCCAACTTAATAAGGTTTTAAGCAGGGTTGTTGGATCAGCCACTACGCTTTCTTATAAAAGTTTAGTTTTTGTATCCTTTTAGAGAAATAACTTCTAAAAAACGCGATGCTGCATTGATTGGAATTATTTTGAAGCGTTTCCTGAATTTGACAGACCAGCATCATTTGCGCTGGAAAGCCTTTCCATCTCAGCAATATGACTTGCTGGACTGTATAAAGCCATACTACAAAGAGAGCTTTAATGTACTAAAATCCATGACATCAATTGCGCAGAGACTAATTAATCAAGTTGCATCATCATTATCAAATGTGTTTCAACGACAATTGCCGAATTAACTGACATGCTATGCTTTGTTGAGCTTTACGAAGTTTGCAGAAATCAGGCTATTTCGAATTCTATTTACAGTCTATCGTTAAAGTATTGAATCACCAAAATTCCCTCAACTGTATCAGGTTCTTCAATGAATTGAATCCTAAAATTTGTCCACAGCCATTGCTCATAAAATAGCAACGGTGATCGATTTAGGGAAATGTTCCCATCCTGCAAAGTTGCTCAAATGTTTTCAGTAGGTACTGTGAAAAATTCGTAGGTTTGTTCAAACAATGTTTAATGTTAAAGTCAACTGCAATTCTATTTTGTCATATTCTTAAACTGTTTTATGTTATTTAGCTGAATCTAATAACTCCTCAAGAATTGATAAAGTTTACTGCCGTGAATACCTCTAATGTATGTATGTTTGTTGTGTTCTATTCACCTTATTGCCAATTTTCCGCTCAACAAGCTCCCATTTTGAACGCTATTGGTCGTCTTTTCCCTCAACTAAACGTTTTTGCAGTGAACGCTTTGCTAGATAAAAAGTAAGCATTTTCTAAAGTAATATTTCAATAATAGCTGTAGTTTTAATAACTGATTTCAATTGTATAATACAGCATATGTTCGCATTGTAATTGCCAGTCAGTGGTTGATATGAAGAGAGCTGTATTTTTACACTACTACTGATTTTATGGCTTTATGAGTATGCACAACATTTTTTAAATGAATCTGGCTTCTAAAAAATATTTTTTTGTTATTANTAAATCTTGAAATACATTGCACATTGCTAAAATGCATTATTTATAATTGACAATGCTTGTACCACGTTTTTCAATAATGCGAACCAGAAACTCATTTTCTAAGCACTAACATATCCAGTCTATTATTAAATTAAATAGCATGTTTAAAAATATATGCCAAAAATAGTGAAGGTTCTAAATTTTTTAATACTTTTTTGTTTACAATTTTGCACTTTATATATATATATATATATGTGATATTTGAGCTCTCCTTGCTTCTTTAAATTTATTTTTCAAGTTATAAAAAGATATGCAAGATTAACAGATAAATTTCATTCGCAGCACGACCGCATTCATTGAATATAATAATTTTACTTATCAACAAACCATTCGTCTTACGATTTTAAAAACGCGATTTCGCTAATTTTTACCCAGTTTTACATCTAAGTTACTATACTTCTAGCTAATTCCTCTCGTGCTTCACATTCATTGTATTTGCAAAATTTGAAGAATAATTTGACATTTATAAAATGTTTTAGGATATTTTTCTATGAGTCTACCATCTTTAAGGTGTTTATTTTAAATAAAATAGTTATATGTGAGATTTTCCATGCTATTTAGTCTGTTTAGTCTCGATTCTCGTTTGGGTGTAATTGGAACGCCAACAACAGTGTTCTTCTATAAAGGCTCGGCTTTGGCTCGTTTTAGTTTTAAGCCTTTATCTACTTTCGTCAGTGTTATTGCAAATTTCACAGGTATAATTTTTTCTAAGTTGAAAAAAAACATTTACATCGGTAGTCGTTTATTCAATGTTTTGACCACTTGTAAATTTTGTAGTTATGTTGCTTGAAAAGCTTATTGCAGTTTTTCAAATATTTTGAAAATGTTATGCAAGCCTACTACGGTGCACTCAAAATAATCATGCTACTCGGCTTCGGGAAAAAATGTTGTCCAAAAGTCATTTTCCAATGTCAATATAATCATTATTAATCTGAAGAAGTTTGTTGTTATCAAAACCATATAGCATTACACTCAGAAGTGCTAACACACACAATACTGCATTCTGAATGGTCATTGCACATAAACCGTTGACATCCAACTTTCATCTGATTTCTCAACTGAGAGTCGGCAACGTCTCTTTGAAGTGCGTTTTTCTTGTTCCTCTTCTTTGGATTGAGTAGGAATATTCACTGTGTGCAGGCTTCGATTTCTTGACGTACTGATAACTGCAAACGAGGTTGGTGATTTCGACGTAAAATGAGAGGATTCGAGAGAGGTTGACAACTTGAAAAGAAGCAAGCTACGGTAATACATTTTTTCATAGCTCCAATTTGGATTACATAACCTCACGACTTTCAAGAAAAATACAATTGCGTCCAATTTTGTAATCTTTTAAGAATTCATTTTGATGCCATTATAGACAGTCACTAATTGATTAGATGGCACACTGTTCATTTTTTATTTTATGGCAAAATGAGGTGCACGCGAGTCCTAAATCTTTCATGTGTGGCGTATAGCAGTTAAATGTTTTTATCATTTGTACTCGAAGTTATTGTTGATAGATAAGTGTTCTCTTTTTAGGTCAAATTACAACAGAAGACATAGACTTTATACCTTCCGATTTTGAAGGGCCACTACCCTCAAAGCACGAGCCTTTCACAGACTATTTATCTATATTTTCTACATTAGTAATTTTTTCATTTATTTGTTGCTCTTTGCTATATTTCACACAGAAAGGACAGCTTCTTTGGCTCCGAGCAAAAACTTTTATGCCAATACTAGCGAACTTAGAAGTAATTCCTTGATTTTTGTCAGTTTCTTAAGTGTATGGTGGCAATAGAATTATTTATATATTTCATTAATTGTTTAAATGCCAAGTTTACTTATCAATGTTTAGATTTTAAATTTTAAAATATGTAATATAAATTACTGTCCGCTTTATATGTGAGAACAGTTATAGAAATTCATATCTACAGTACCGTTCAGCTACAATAAGCCATCTGCAATAAATTATATAACACTTTCTTTCCTATATTTCTTAAAGAAAATAATCGAATTTCATATCAATGTTTTCAATAATTTAAAAATAGTTGAAATTTTTTACATATTCACTGTCTCCATAAATTACAAACTCAGATCATCTATTTTTTCAGATTTTCTTGTCATCATCCTTTCCTTCAATGAATTCCATAAATTTTCGATAGAGGGAAAATCAAAACTTTGGAAGCATTCCCATCTTTTTCTGTGTGAGATGCGGTACTGTGAAATGACACTACATCCTTTGAAAAAGGAATCTACTCCTATAGGTTTTACGAAGTGCTTCATCTAAGATTGTCTCATAAACCAATAAATCAACAATCCCATTACTCGTTTTATGAAATGTTTTCCAGTGACTCTGATTCTTTCTCAAATCATGACGAAAATTTTTTGTCTTCAAATGATTTCGCGGTTTTAATTCTTCATTGTTACCCTTTGGAAAGTATTGGGCCAATTTTGAATTCGTCGATACGAAATAACATGAACCAGTCAGTTATGTTCTAGAATTGACGATGATTGCACCACTGTAATATTTTCGCCGATAATCTAGCAAAAATGGTTTTTAGCTGCTATTCGATAAAAAACACCAACCTTACTTAAAACTCGTTTAACCATAGACGCACGTGCTGTAAGGAATGGTGCCTTTGAGGTAACTCCAATATTTCTCCTGAATGATAATTTTACGGAGTGCACAATTTCTTAGAGATTAGTAGAAGGCAATCCCTTCGCTTCCTTCATTATGTTCTGAAGTGATTTCCGACTAATGTTTAATTTTAGGGCAATAGTTCATTGTGATTTACCTCGCTTTGACATCTCAATCACTATAATGATCATCTTTGATATCAGCATATTTACTATGCTCTTATTTTGAACGGCTCTGTTTGAAAGCATCTAATGGGTTGAAATCAGACATTTGCGGCGAGGTTTATATAATGGCTCATTTTAGGTAAGCGACATGTATTGACAATGTGATTTGATATTTGTGAGCATTACAAATATTCAATATTTATTAGTTATATATAATGTTCTCACTGTTTAATTATAGGTATATGAAAATAATACGAAAAATAATCATTATATTTAAATTGGTGTGGTTAATTATAGATGAAAGTTACTGTAGAATTAAATAGCAAAAACAATTTTACAAACTAAAAAGATAAGATAAGATAATCTATATTCATTTGAATTTTTTTACAATATTTTACTGATATTTCAAATGAATAGCGTCATTAACTACTATGTACAAAAAAATGAATAATAACAAAAATAAAATAAATAAAACAACACTACCTGATTGTAACATAATGTGTAGATAACCAAAACTTAAAAAATTAATAGGTGTCTCAATACTTTTGTCCAGATTTGTAAATATAATGATAAAAAAGTTATTTATGTGAATGTTTTCCGAAAAAATATCACTGGGTTATTGATTTTGTACTTATGCCTACAATGACGCTTTTAATTCTTATTGACGCACACCTGATAGTGTTTTCCATTATGTAAAAAATACAACTGTTTCGAATATAGAAAATCAGAAAGCGTATAATGAATATAGTAAACGAACACAGAAAATTACTGAATTAGAAGAGTAAATGGGTATTCATTTGATATCTCGAATCGAAGTAAGCCGAAATCGTATTCCATTGAAAATATTGCAGACTAAAAATATGTTCGCTTATGAATTTTCTAATATCTGAAATCAAACTTACAAACCTAGGCAATTATGAACAATTTGATGTAAAATTTCAGGAAATGCATTTTCATTGAACCACCCTGAAGTAATTAAAGCAATGAGAAAAATAATCAAATAAATTTATTGGTGCCTAGAAAATGCCTATATTGCTGTTAAAGTGTGAAACCTTGCACCGATCCCTACGCACTTTAATGAGTTCAATATTTTTCTCTTGTTTTAAACAGTACCTTATATCACTACAATTTTCAAAAAAGACAATCCAAAACCATCGGCCTATGACATGTACATTGTCTTTGAAAAGTTTATTTTGCTTCAAATGACATGTCATAGTTTGAAATTTTATTAATGAATTTGAAGAATTAACGCAGTTGTTGTATGTTCTTGTTATCCCTGGCAGTATTAATGATAAACTTTTCAAAACGAGAAGAAAAGAAAATTAATGTGGCCGCGATAAAAAAAATGCACCGTTTCTAAAATATAACAATCTAAACCAACGATTTGATATAGATGCCTGGCTTGCAAATTGTAAAGCATGAAAGCGCACTGAAGATGAGCTTAAAGGATTTGAATTGGAAGCAATTATTACTAGAGTTAAAGAATAAAAATTTAATCCGGAACACAAAAAGAAATAGATGAAGCCAATATTATTCGACATGTCGGTAATTAAAAATGGAATCAGCACTTTTAGTAAAAATGTATGTAATTGTAGTGAATAATGCATGAAGTATTAATTTATGAATAAAAATTAATGAAGAAATAAGCCATTGCATATAAGTAAATAATTCTTGAAGAAAAAATACATTTAGAAACACATAATCTAGTTTTGGAAAAGTTTATTTCAAATACAGGGTGTAACAAAAGTAACCAGACGCTAGCAAAATGAAAGCAAAAAACTGTACATCAATTTATGGAAATTTAACTGTGATGGAGCTCAGCCCCATTATTCACTTATTGTGCGAGAGTGGTTGGACAACCAGTTTCCCAACAGGTGGATTGGTCGCTGAGGCCTCATCGATTGGCCTGCACGGTCTCCGGACCTGACTGTACCAGACTTTTTTCTGTGGGGCTTACTAAAGAACAAAGTTTATGGCGGAAACCCACGCACTATCAACGATCTACTATTACCGAAGAAATTCGTGCCATACCATTAGATTTGGTGAACAAGATGTGCCGATCTGTTCTTGGACTAGGTTAACAAATGTATTGCACGTGATGCTCATCATTTTGAACATTTGCTATGAATACTTTCTTTTATGATTCATCGTTTTGGACATTATAACCTCAGTAAGTTGTTTTAGACTCGCTACACTGCATATTCTACGATGAATGATTCGTTTTTTATTCCTACTCTTCTGAATAAAGTTAGATTTTTCGTAAAATGAAGCGTCTGGTTACTTTTGTTACACCCTGTATTTAAAGGCCACTTTAATGAAACTTGAGTCTTATTAAGCATTCAGATGTGTATATTAGTGTGTAAAATATTTGCACAGCCTAAATGTTCAAAACAAAAGCGAGAAATATCTGAATTATGGCAATCGGGGATAATTGCTGGGAGATATATAACTTCCTAAATCCTATACATGTTTAGCTCGCGTTGCCATTGAAGGAAGCTACAGTAAACTGCAAAATCGTTTAGCAATAGACGAATTTTAACCGACAGAATGTGGTGAAATGCATTGCCACAATGATGAACTATTAAAATTTTTTTATTAGATAAAACATGTTTTTTTTCTTATTAATCCATATTTTTGCACTTTGAATATTTCAGTTTTAGTTATCAATCAACAGAAATAATGTCATAAATGCAAAAACAACCGCAAGAATTTACTCTAAGTGCAAAAATTATTGAATTATTAGAGAATATTTCATATTGTCGTTTGTTTTATCAAATCCTCAAAATGGTTTCAATAAAATAGCAGTAGTAATTTATCCATAGCCTGGATGATTTGTTTTTGTAATTTATGTAATTTGTATAAATGCGTTTTGTGAATTTATTGAGGCTACTCAGATAAATTATCAGTTATTTACTTGTGAACATTTATCTGATTTAAGAATCTCTTATCTTATCTATAAAGATTTTTAAGATAATATGATGTATTTGTAGGAAGTACCACAAATTTGAGCCTGTCAACAATCAGTTGCTGAAGTTCTTCCTTAGAAGTATAAAGCAAGCTAAAAAATTACTGAAACGTATTACTCGTCTACTATTTGTGAAGTTTCGATAAGGCAAGCGACAATAAAAAGTATTCTCTAATACTATACTATAAAAAATAAAAGCAATTTATATGGAAAAAATTAGCAACATTTAATAATTACGAATTAATATACCAAAAATTTGACAAATGTAATTGTGAATTCGTTCCAAATACCAGAAGCTGTACGATAGAAACTAATAAAAGAGATATTTTTCAGAAATAATTGAATATCAAACAATTTTCAAAAAATACCAAGCATTTATATTTTTATTAAAGTTGACCAGGCATGAGCTTGTGTACTTATGACGAGGACAATGAAGTATACTTTTATTTGCTCTCAAATAGGAAATTTACTGGTTTGTAATGACCAATTAAAAGTTTTTTTATAATTAGTTGCGACTTTATGAAGTGTAGTAAATTGTCAATTTCAACAATTAAATATGTAAAAAATATAATAAATTGTTCTTTAAATATTAATGGTTAATTGATTTGAAGAAAAGTATCTAGAAAGATTTTCAATATGGCCCTGAATGCGTCATTCGCCCAAACCCAACCAACGGCTCATTTGAAGCATTGATGATTAATTGGCGGGAGCTGAAGGATGGCAAAAACAAACTTTATATCAATAACTAATAAAAGCCCAAAAGGCCGGAAATAATAATTGAAAACACATTAGTTACATTGTTGAAAACAATTAAATTAAAATACACATGAATTTTTCAGTTATATATGATATTGTCTGGCAGAATTTGAACTATTCCCAGATTTAAAAAATAAGCACCATTTTTTAGTAGGGAAACAATTGTTTGATATAAACTGTTTGGTATAACTAAATTGTATGAAACTTTTTGAATTGCATTATTTAAAGACTTTAAGAACATCATCTGGATAAAATTTTAAAACAATAGTCCAGATAAGAGTTGCAATTGCATCAGAGATTTGTCGACAGGTCAATATTTCTCGTAGGTCACCTAGGTCAGCTGGCCCACCTGGTTACATTAAATTTTTAAGTGCAATACCTAAGTGTACATAAAGTGGCTGATCTAAATAACGCTAAGTTCATTGTTATGTCTACATTGTGTTACTCACTTCCGATGTAGCCAGCTTATTACTCCATACACATACACACTTTCCAGAGTAATATGTTGGCAAATACAGCCGCAATTCATGGTAAAAAATGAGCCTAGATTTTACCTCATTTGACAATTATCCCTAGGGCATCATAAAAAGGAGAGTTAGTCAACAGAAACTGCAAACCACTGATGATATCAAAACAGCTGTTACAAAAGCTCTCGATTAAATCCATCACAATAAAGGATTTCTCAGAAGAATAAATCGCACGTTTTACTTATTTTCCTTTTGCATACTCATCCATACGATGTCCAAATAATTTCTTTCATAAACGACTATGCATTCCTATGTAAAGTGAGTCTGCTTTTGCCAAATATGTAAAATTGTTTGAAACGTAGTGGCTTCTGACCCACTCTGTATACCATAAATAGGTTTAGTGAATTCTTAATAGTTTTTTATTTTGATTTTCGTTTGTTTCTGTATATTTTTAATGCTAAGTAAATATTCATTTAATATTAAGTTTTGAAATTCTGCGCTAAATTAAACGCAACATTTTTGTTAAGAGTAGAATGAGGTTAAATTTATAAAATTAATACAATGCATTTGTACAATAGAAGAATCTTTTTCAGACTGATGCATAACTTAGAATTTGCTAACATTTTTGTTTTTTAAAAATACTAGTAGATTGCGATTGTGTATTTCACATCCTAAACTAGGCCTGATTTTTAAATTTATCACTAAAATAAATTTTCTTTGTAATCAAAGCGATTTCAGTGAAAACTAGCACGATGTACTGCTTGATTTCTATGCATATAAAAGCATGCTATTAGCAAAATCTTCCGCGCAAATTTAAAAAACTAGTGATATCGGGTCACCGAGATATTATTTTATAATTTTAGCGGGTCTAGTTGAGTCACTGGGTCAAATTCTATTTGGGTAGTAGGAATCACTGGATCACATTTTGTGACCCGATTACAATTCTTTGACAGATCACATATTACAAATGATTAATATGATTTCCCAAAAGTGTCTACTTCCAACCTGCAGTGGTGAAATATGTTGTTAGTGATTAGTAATATGTATAAGTAAATTCATATATTTCTCGATAATTTACATATATATATGAATATATATATATATATATATATTCAAATTTAAATGTATGAAATTTGAATTTTACATTAATATAATACATTAATTTAACAAGAACGTTTGAAATCAAAAAATATTCCTCGAATTTTATGCCATAATTCGTATTCTATAGGCATATAATATTTAAAATGACATTTTTGATGAGCTCAATAATTTATTAACACGTTTTAATAGTTTAAAGTTTGAAAAGATACTTTTCAGAATATTTTAAAATAATTGAAACCATGTTGATACAATACAACAACAAGGTTGAATTCCGAAGGCGACTAGATTTATAAACTTTTGCTATCAAATAAAAAAAACTTAGTTTTTGAAAAAATATTAATATAAATATCACACATAAATATAATTAGAAGAAATGCTTAACACAATTTTATGCTAGGCTGAGTGTATATTTAGTCAATTATATTACTTAAGCTTTTTAAAATATTTCTCGCAATATTTTAAAATACATTTTGCAATTTCCAGAAATACAATAGTGGCGCTAGGTACCCCCAGAATTTGCAATTTCGCAAGCGGATAAGGGCGCCAAAATATACATTTTTGTAACAAATATGAAAAAATAAACTCATATGTTATAATCTAGTTCTATCATGATGTAATTCTAAACGTGCAAACGAGTAATATAGGCAGCTATAAAAACATAATTGCTTAGGGTAAAATATCTGCTGTCTTATATTTTGTGCAGGGAGATCAATTGTCATGTTCTATGTAAACACATTTTGAATTATCTAACTTAGAAAATGCTAAATCCGAGATTTTTACTAGCATATTTGGCATTGAGGCATTTTGGAAGACCAATTGTTAACCTACTTGGAAAGAAAGCTAAAATAATTTCATAAATTATGTTATGAATATAAATTTTTTAATATATTTCCTGGAAATTAATGCACAGTTTTAAATAAACAGTTTTAAAGATCCTTCAATAAGTTGTTCTGCAGTACACAAATTCTAAAAACTACTTATAAAGTAGTTGACGAAACAAGATATATTCTAGGCAAATTGGTGTTTCCACCATTTCTTGCAAATTTTTTTAGCTGATCTAAAATCTGTATGTGTGCAAAGAACTGTAAGTCAAACCAAGCTGTAATAATTTACATAGTAGAATTGTGAATAACAGTAGCCTTTGAAATATATTTTATAGCTAGTGTATAGTAATTGAGAAAAGAAGCAAATCTTTACTTCGGTTAAATTCAAAAACACTCAAAGACAGTATTTGTAGAGATGTGAAACAACTTTGATATCTGTATCAAATATTGAATGTATGCTTAGCAACATTGTCTAAATTAATCATATGTGCTTTTGCTGCTATTTATATATATTCATGTTCATAGCATAAAGCTATTGCATCACAATTTAAATTGAAACTCATTACACTGATTAGTTCATTAGTTTAGACCTGGGTGTGAAACTAGCATCCCGCTGGCCCTAATCCGCTCCGCCAAGCATTTCTGGTGGCCTTTGTTTTATTCTAAGAATGACAACCATCAATTCATTTATTTTACAATTTTGTAAGATCCCAACGAGCTACCAGGTCAAATCCTATTCGGTTCGAATGAGTCACCGGGTCTAATTTTATGACCCGGTTGCAAGTCTTATAGGTATATCAACCAATGAGTTTAGTGATAAAGTTTACGTAAGAATTGGGTTTGGGAGACATCCTAGGCTGAATTGAAATAAGTGATTTATAGTTGATGCGTAAATTGCGATGTAAGAATTTAGTTCCATTTTTATAAGTATGGTTATATATTTTTGAGAAGCAAATTAAAGATTTAGGCTGAGACTAAGAAATGTCGGCCTTTAGATGTTCCCGCAGCCCACCATATTGCATGCATCATTCCAAAACTCCACTACACCACATCTCAAAAAATAGAAGCAGCGTCGCACATAACAATGTATATTCAACATTTCGTTCTTTATTTGTATTTTTCAATAATTGTTTCGTTGAAATTTGTTCCAGTATATAAAATAACAAATTTAGCATCGCATAGATTATACTTAATCTTTCCCCACTGAAATTAATAGCGTGGGTTCAATATGAGCCTTTGTTTAAGTTAAGTGAAAATTATTAATCGAAAATAATATATTATGGTTCACATAGAGTTATTTTCCGGATATGATTTGACCCGATTATCCGGTGAAATTATTGAATAAATGACCAAGTGACCCGATTTGAACCGTTTTTTAGAAGGTTGCTTGTAGGGTTTTGCTAACCTAATGGATGCATACACATTGACCTGAAGTAGCATATCACTCATTATAAGGGCAAGGTTCTCACATCTCTCATAGTTTAGGATGTGAAATATAAAACTATCTAAATACATTTTTGTAAAACAAAATGCTAGCAAGTTCAAATCTTCAATTTCAAGCATCAATCTGTAAAATATTCTTCTTATTTGCAAACATTTATTAAGTTAAATATCTTAACCCATTCTATTTCTAGCAAAAAAATTGAGACTTAGATTTAAACCGAATTTCGAAGAATTAATAATGCCATAATTAATATTTATGAACAATTACAAATAGGACCTTACGAATAAACGAAATTAAATCCTAATCCGATCTTCGTCTTTTAGTAACATTCATTTTAAAGTGGGACACTCATATTGTGCAGAAATTAAAAATATGCACCTCATGCCTTTTCTCTTTCAGAAGTACTATTCCGCTTGGGACCCACGCTGGAAGGTTAAATTACAACCATATCAAAGCATGATTCTATCATCATTGTTGTATTCATTCATTATCTGGCATCCTAGTTTGACTATGCTGAATAGGATGGAGCAATTCCAAAATAGATGCTTGAACTTGATATCTTCAGAAGTAAACATTGTATTTTCGTGTTACAGGTTCTAATGAGATAATATTAACATACTGACCGAAAGCCTTTAGGAAAAAATTGACTCGGTGTCCCGTCAACCGATCATTAATCGGACGACCCGCAGATCCGGTTTTAATTTGTGATTGTTTATTACAATAGCGCAATTACGAGTTGATTTAGTATTTTCACTTTATTAATTATATATTTTTCATATAAAATTAAAACTGAAAAACAAACATGTTTCACTAGACATAGGGAAATGCTTCGACCCATTCGATTACTTGAATGAAAAAATAATTCAAAAAGGAGATGTTGAGTCGTAGGTCACTAATTATGGCGCGATTGATCTTACTTAAGGGAGACGAAGCAGAATTGACTAATAATTTTAGAAATCTGTTTAGCCTATCATGCCAAATACTCAATTTCAAACAGTGCTTCTGGACTTTATTCTATAAAATTAATTTATAGATACAATTCAAGCTGTGAACTAGGGTCACACTTAAAAATATTTTAGGACTGTTACATTTTAGTTAATTTCGAAATATATTATTCCATACATGTTGAAAGCAACTACGATTTTGACAACATTTTAAAAGCATTGAGTTGAAGTTATTGACATGATACCGGCATCTGAATTGTTTCTTGTAAACTATACTTTTAGATAAAGACTGTGAAATCAGATAGAAAAGGATAAAGTGATGTGATTAGCTTTGCTTAAGCCAATTGATCAGCGCTTTTAAATGGAAAATTTATATTTATATGAAAGAATGATTTGTCTTAATTAGAGATAAAGGAAGTATGAGCTAATAAATTTCTCTACATCCAAGATGAGTCTAAACGATGCTGGTATTTGCTTAATAAAAGTCAGTAAATTGTAAAGGAGGAAAATGTGGTAATAAATTTGGACAAGTGAAGATTGTGGTTTATTTACTTTGCATATTAATAATAAATTTGCGCCTGTCGAAACGTTAACGCAATATCCTTAAGGCAGGATAGATTTCATTTCCATTTCAAATATGAGTTGGTTTGACATTATTATGTCTCGAAATTAATTTTAATTGATCTTTGCGGGAAGTGGCCGAAGCGACAGAGGGCCAAGTGACTATGAAAAGAAGCATGCTGATTGGGTAAGTAAAACGGAATTAAGTTGATATTAAATCGTGAGAATTTATTATATGTTCTGCCCCGCAGCGATTGTGGCGACGGTGTTGGCTTTATCAGGCCCTTTCCACAAAAACTATCAATCATTCGCGTCAGTTAATTCAGACATAAAAAATGACAGATATGAGAAGCGAATCCGCTATGTTGTCTTCTTTATTTCCTTTAAACAGTTATTCTGGCATTTCACTGAATATTTCCAACTTGTAAACACTTTCATATCCGTAAGATGCGTTGAATAAGCACTAAATCTATCTTGACAGACGTTGTAATATAATTTATGTCTAACACTTCAGCAACTAACTTAAATGGTTACCAGAAATTTACAATGGACAAGACAGCTTTCATTTCAAAGTGTAATCAATCTTTAGTTTTAACTAACTCGTTTGTCAGACATTGGAAATTCTCCACGCTAAAACAATAAAACACCATCTAATGACGTTCATAAATTATTTTACAAAACGATCTTCTGCACTTGCAGTTGGTTTAATTGACAAGATTTTTGGTGTCGTAATGTCTGCCTTTTACATAAAGTTCAGTTCTATGCAACATAAATTTCATGAAAATCTTCTAAGAATCATTTATCAAATTTTAAATAAAAATTTTTTATACTAATATATTGCTTATATAGTTTTTATGATTTACCCGTATAAATTCTCGTGCAAATTTTGTATTCCTTGTACTGAACTAGATATGCCAACTTTCAAAATTGTGAGATCAATTAATCTTCTTAATGCTTATATGCGATTGACAAATATTTTTCAAATTATATACAGCTAACCACTCAAAACATATTTGGCTAAATTGAGGAAGTCAAAGAAAAATAGTTTTTACTTTTTCAATTTCCACGTAACTTACTTTTGTCTACTACCAACAAGAATCATAAATACCAAATTTCACTAAGATTCCATAAGTTTAAGACGTCAACCACAAAAGCATTTTTGAAATACCTCAATATTTCTGCTACTATGCATGTTTGCATTTATTTATTTTATAAAAACAAATATATATGTTCAAAATATAAGTCAAATCTATAAATATCAAAAACTTGCGTTATATTCACATATATTTTATGCAATTCTGGACAAAGTTGTAAATTGGAGGATTGAAATTACTACTGATGTACCTAGATTTTCACATTTATCAAATTATTACACTGGGTATAGAATAATGAAAGCTAGAAGTTATGTCAATTACCTTCCTCTGCTATACTTCTTAGGAATAATAGTAGGGAAAATGTAATTTTTCCAATAAACTACATAAATGATAAATAACAAAAGATGTAGCTCTTTGTCAAAATTTCAAGAATTAAGAATAAGTATGATACACAAATGTTTTTCAATGCTACATGTGAATTTTACAATAAATTGCCATTGGTGTTAAGGGATTTCACGAATAAGAAATAGGAATTAAAAAAGTGTTTCTTAAAGATTACTGGTCCATCAAAGAAGTACTCACATAACTTTCATGTTTCATAAATGCATAGCAATATATTTGCCGATTTACATATTACATCTTTTTGTATTCCTTTTATAGTTTAAAGTAGCTAATAAAGCTTTAGGAAAGTAGTAGTAGTAAATAGATTTATTATCAATGCAAATCAATGCCACACTGCAAAATTTGTATGCATTGTGGTATACATAAATATGTACACACCATACAAATTACAAAATATTTACAATGAAGCATTATTTACAAAATCTCTACTGACAAATTTACAATGCTTAAGCTAAAATCATTATACAGCAACCTGTAAATAACATAAAAAGCTAACTAAATATATAATGAATTTAAAAAAACTTAATAATAGTTTACTCCACTTACAACTCGAACACCCACAGATTAAAAATTTAGAACAACTTTGATTCTCATTAGAATAAAATTGCCAAAATAGTTTTCGTAAGCTTTTCTTAACAGTGAGATGGTCTTCAAAGAGGTTAATGTCTGTCTTTAAATGAATATAATTTGCCATAGAAACAATCCGATTAAAATAGAAATTTCCAGATAGCTTTTTTTGTTTTTGAAGATTTAAAGAGTAGTCTGCTACCAGATCCAAACCCAATTTTACTAAGTAGGTAATAAGAAACATGATTACTTAATATAAAATCGTAAGAATTTAATAAAAGTTTGCTAAACAGTAGTAGATCGTTTAATTGTAGCTTTGCAGACACAGGTAATAGATTCATCCTCGTAAACGATCAAGGTAATTATTGTCAGACTTTACACAGCAAAGGCATTGTTTTTGAAAACGTTCTAAACTTTTAACATCTGAAATTGTAGTGATCCAGATTGAAGAAGAAACTAAGAGCTTATTAACAATAAGAGATTTAAATAAAGTCAACATTACTTATGCATTTGTGTTGTAAGGAATATTCCTCTTTAAGTTTATGAGTACATATTGCAACTCTATATTATTTTATTAATGTGAGCAGTCAAAGTTAAATCACATGAAAGATAGAGGCTTAGATCGAATACAGCATCTGTGAAATTGATCGATCTATCCTGTGCTAATAAAGAATAATCAGTCATTAGGAACTGAAAAAAGTTGGAATTTATTGACATTAAAACTAAGTTCATTTTGTATAGACCATCTTAATAAATTATTTACACCATTGTGAAGATTTTCAATTGAATTTGTGGCCACTTTTAAATCATTTGCATACAGAAAAGGAACAGAGTTCATACAAACTAAGGGAAGTTCATTTAAATAGATTATAAACAAAAGTGGTCCAAAGATACTTGGAAAGCATGGATATAAAATGAAATTTGTTGTAGACACATCAATAACTTTAAATGCATTAATACTAAATAAATATCTGACGTTATTGCGCCTGGAAAGCTCATGATTTGGCAGATATGTTTTGAGAATTGTGGGTCAGGGGTCTGGGTTTTTTCATATAATAGCTGACATTGCCATATTAACTTGCTGGGCTTAAATAGTACAGTCCATTACATTCTGAAACTTGTTTCTTCCCTACTATCTTAAAATATCGATTGTAAAAATTAGGGCAAAGCACCCATGTAGCCACCACCAGTGGTCCACTGGTGGGGAATGAGTGGCATAGCGGCCACCAGTTCCCACCAGTGGACCACTGGTGGGGAAGCAGTGGCAGGAGTGGCAATTANTAATGATTTTATACTTTAAGCGTGCATAGATGGGAAGCCAATGTAACTCGTGTCTGTAATTTGTTAAGTGGATTCTTCTTTTGAGCTGAAAAATTAATCTTATAGCCGCATTTTGGACCCTTTGGAATTTGTCTGTGACAATCTTGGGCGAGTTGATTAATAAACTATTTGAGTAGTCTAGGCGACTCAATACCATTGACTGAATTAATAGTTGTGTTGAGTGGCGTGTAATACTTTTCCGAATTGACAATATTTCCATATTTGGCGCATGATTCTCCAACACATTGAGCATACGTTGTTGATGTNCAGCCACTCATAGCCACCAGTGGACCACTGGTGGATAAGTAGTGGCAGTAGTAGCAATTTCAGCCACTCATAGCCACCAGTGGACCACTGGTGGACCACTAGTGACATCTGATTTACTCTTAATCATAAATAATATATGAGCTAATGCTTGCAAGTAAAATATTATTCATTATTATGCTCTCTTAGATCTCATAAACATATAAAATTCATTGTGAAGAGCTTTTTTACAATTTTCCGTTTGCAAAAATTATAAGATATATAGGCAGAATGAAATTTCAAAATAATTTATTCACGATTATTTGTGGACCTTGAAATCAATGTCTACATGAATACCTAAAATTGGGCAAAATATATTTTTAATTATTAGAAAAAATAATGTTTAAAAATTGCAATTTCTTCTGAAATTGAAAATTAAATCTAAATGGGGCATTTTTGTGTGCTTGTTGTTATTGGTCATAATAAAAAATTCATTATACTTTCCATTGTCAATCTTAATTCAATATAATTGTGAGCTTGCTAGCATTTCCTTCAACCCTTTCTTGGGTTTGTGTTAGTTTAAACTGCAATGTTTAAACTCTATTAATATAAAAGTTCGCTGTTGCTACATTTGAGACATAGCTCTAATGCTTAAATCATATTTTTGCCACCAGTGGCCCACCAATTAGCCAACAGTGAACCACCAGCTAGCCACTGGTGCACGGGCGGCCAAAACCCACCTGGTGGGCCACCGTATCTGCCACTGGTGGTCCACCAGTATTTGGCTACGTGGGCATTGTCAATTTGTTACAATTGGAAACGTGAACCGGCCCAACAAAACGCTGTGAATTTACAATTTTAAGTTATTGTAATAAAAAGAGTATCAAACCAGTATCTGGTAATTTTAAAGAACAAAAAAGTTACAAATATGTAGAAACTTCTTACGTAAGACATTGTTAACTTATTGATTAGTTAGAATAAAACTGCGATTTATAAACAGAGTTCATTCTAATTATAAAATTTGACTAGTGAAACTGAAAACAGAGAAAAATAATATGAATCGATTTTTTAAATAAAATATATTTTGCAAAAAATTACGCAGATGATACTTGGAGTTAAGTGACTTTATGACAATTTCAATCTTCAACTTGACATAGTTAATATAAAATTCAACTGTATGAAACTGTCATACGGTAGACTGTTGTTTGTACAAAGTTTAAAATTTACAATCTGTAAAAAGGATGATTGACCTTAAATACAAGGAGTCACCAAAGAGTTAAGAGGCAGTCTATTGCATGTTCATTGTTTCTTAGTTACTACACTAATGCTTAAACATAAATATTGGAACTGGAGGAATACACCAATTGAAAGATTTCTTGTTAGCAAATTATAAAGTTTGTTCCAACAATGGACTTAAGACTATTATAGGTAGTGGGCTATTACGTATTTTCTAACACAGCTCGTTGTAAATAATTATTTCCAAAGAGCCGTGATACTATGTTACCCGTAACCGAGCTATTTATTGTTTACTCTATCTGTGCCCGAAAACCCTACGCGAAATGAACCAAGGGAATTTTTAAGGAAGAAATATCTATTAAGGAGAGAACACTCAAGAATATTGAAATAGTTGAATTTGAAAGTGCTACTTTACCTGAAATTTCTCAATATACCCTGCTAGCAGGCCACAGTTGGAATCGGGTACAGAATTTGGAACCGAAACCGAACTGATTTTTAAACACGTACCCGAAATTTCTCAAAATGCATAGCATCTTACCCGAATCCTACCCGAAATTCCGGACGACAAAGTGACCTTCAAAATTTCAAACGAATGATAATGTATTGTTCTCCTTTTAGACTTTTAATGCACTGCATATAGTATTAAATCTCACTCTTCGGTTGTTCCTTGATATGAAAAGAAACTTAGTGAATATTAGAAATAATTATTGAATTAAGGTTTTCTTTGGGCACTTTGAAGTAGCTGGCGTTTTCCCGGAACATGTGGGTTTACCCGAAACCGTAAATGATTTTTCTGAGATTTTGTACCCGAAACCGATCCGATTCCAACTCTGTAGCAGGCATACCCGTATCACTACAAGCATTTCTTTACATAAAACTCTCAAGCACTTTGAGTTCCAGTTTCATTTTCAAAATATCTGAAAATTATCCAAGTTTCATTAAAAATAAGTATACATGTTGTATACCTAGTTCAAGGTTGAAAACTGACAAATGTTTTTTGGCAAGGCCAGGCTAGGCTAAGCAAATTGACCTAGCAGGAATTACTAAAATTATATGCTTATAAAGCAATAACTGATGCGGCTTTAGGTATACTTTTTGTATGTAGTTGTGAAATGTCCCATTGTAAACTGAATATTATGCGAATTGCAAAATATCATAGTCGCAGCAATCTAGCAATCAGAGTAAACTTTAAATGGTGCAATATTCTAATGCCATTCTTGAACGAAGTTTTGGCATCTCCGATGGTTTCTGTTAAAAATCTTCAACATTATATTTTGTTCCATGTAAACAATACTTTCTAACATGATTCAAACAATATATACTCTGTTTAAAGTAATTTAAATATTTAATTAGGTCAATATAAAGTCAAAATTTCTTAATTTTTGTCAATTTTTCAGTCAATACTAAGTTTTTAGGTAAAAAAACTAATTTTCCCACTAATTTGAAATCGAGAAAAATGCAGTCAGTTTCCATTGAAGGAATCTTGCTCTGGGTTTGATGGCAAACAATTTAGTTGTACCCTCTACCGTTACAAGGGCAATTTGGTAATATTCTGCAATTCTAATTTAAATGGCGGAGAAAAGAACCATTTATTTAATTCACTAAAAACTCTTGATATCTTAATAAAATTGATGATAAAATTTCAAATATCAACGGAATGTATTAATTACTTGAAACAAAAAATGCATGTGTTTGGAAATTAGACCACAAATTGTGTATATGAATAAATTCAGAAGGTTTTGGATTAATATCCACTCACGCACACAATTAAACGTCGAAAAATTGACACATTGGCGATCTTAAGAGTTATTGGCATTCCTCAACCCCCAGTCTGGCAAAGGACTACAGGCATTCTGGTTCCCAAACGGTTCTTGTAACTTTCATATCGTCTTGGAATGCAAGGAAAATTATTTCGAAAGCTTCAAAACTTAAATCCTTACCAAAACCAGTTAATATTAACAAGTTTTTCGAAGGAAGAAAAGGTTAAAGGAAAAGTATTATTAAAAGATTGATATGATATGATTCAATATGAGGCAAGGAAATCCAAATGGTCGTGTGACTGCATCTGAAGCTCAGCATACTCGATTATTGCTCACTACCAAATATTTTGGTCACAATAAAAAAAATTGAAACTCTTAAGGTTTTGTTAAAGAGCATAAAGATATTTCGGAAATATTAAACTTGAGCAAAGAAATGACAGTGAAATATCAATTAATGGTTGCCACTTTGGTAAGTCTCGAGCTTCTAAATTTGGTTAATATGGTAAATGGTCCCACTTTCTTTGCTAATGCTTCTCAGCTCTTATGTTTCCGATCGAAGATTTATACTCAGAACTGTACAGTCAATGTATCATACACATTTTCTACTATAAACTACGTAAACAGACATTAAGGTACCATCTGCCGTTCCTACAAATATCAATGAAATGGCTGATTCACTGTGATGCCTCTGCATGTAAAGACTTAAACTTTCGCACCTGGATTGTCTCTCAGGTTCATCTCGTCAAAATCCAGGACATTGCAATTCCTCTTAAGATAGCTAGAGTAGAATGAACATTTTTTGAAATTCAGTCCAATCCCAGAAAATTTAAGTATGCAAATTACCGTTTCCAGGGCAGCCAATTAATGAGTTATTTAGGACATTAGATTCTCAATCAAAAGAGTCACAGTGCTCAAATGAAAATATGACTAGGACTGAAATTAAAAATATTTTCAAATATTCAAATATTTTTAGGTTACCTATTTTTTTTCAAAAAATGGCGTTACGTCAAGTTAACTAAATAAGAAAATCAAAATTTACTGAGATATTTGTGCATATCCACAACTATATACAGTAAAAAAATAAATTTTTTACAGCTGAAATTCACAACAAGAAATGTCGAAAATCGATGATTTTATAGAAGAAGTCCAATATATCATTTTTGCAAAGCTTGATGAGAAACCCCATTGAGTGGCTTATATACTACATTTTAGGTGACAGCAAATTACAGTGCATCGTTTCTTGCTTGCAAATTGTCAATTTTTTTTATCAAATTAGTCCTTTTAGTCGTTTTTTTACAGATTTACTGACAACAATCAGATTTGAAATTTAGTTGATAAGAAATTCAAAATAATTTTTTACTACTTTTTCAGCTAGATATGATTTAATTCTTCAAGGTTGTTGAAGTAAAGTGACACGATATCAGCTAACAATGACGCTCACCATTGCTTTATATTTCATTGGGTGAGCAACGTTTATATCTCATGGAAACTATCAGCCTCGTCTTAGAAAACATCGTTCCGATAGACTGGCTCTATCTAACATCATTTTCACGGCAATCCACAAACACATAAGACTAAAGGAATAACCAGGGCTGTACTACTAAATAATTAACAAGGGGGCTCTATATTTGAGAAGTGATATTTTTATGTCACATTTTGACCAAATTTTGTTATTCAACAATTAAAATACACCACCACAAACCATAATATTACTTTAACAAGGGAGGCTGAGCCCCCCCCTGAGCACCCCTCGAGAACACCCCTGGGAATAACCATTCACTTATTTCTGCAGATGCACACATTATTATTTTCTCTTCTTCATTTATCAATACACTTGAAGATCCACTGATTTTCTTAGTTCAATTTTGCAAGCGCGCATCATAGTTGTAATTTGGATAGGATTTTAGAGGTCTCTACATTTAAGGAATCAGTCAAAGCTCTTTGTTGATCCCATGGTACAGAGAGAATTGAAATATTTTTTTAAAAATCGAAATTTTCAAGAATAATCGTTAGACTTTTCAAGTAATAAAGGCGCAGAAATAGCCTTTAGTACGAATTTTCAACATTACATTCAATCATAGTCAACAATAGATGTGTTCATGCCTCGCGATTTACTAATTTTCTAATGGCCTTGGAGAAAATTCTTTGAGAATGTGAAAAACTTTCGTGCTTTTAAAAAGTCACCAGGCTGTTTAGGGTTAAAACAATTAAATTAGAGATAAAATAAACAAATTAAATTGTATTTGAGCAGCAATTCAATGGCTTCAAGCACTTCTGCCGAAAGACGTAATCGTATATCATTGATCGTAATCCACAGAATGACAATCCTCCTTCTGATTGCGTGTTGACGCAAGAACCTTTTACAAGCAAGACGTTCTTGGCTTGACACTTGAGCTGATAAAAATGACTTTGAAACTTTCGTGATGTTAGATTTATAGAAATCCAGTCGCTCTCTGGATGCATAATTGGTAATAATTATATTATATAAAGTGCTTAAATAAAAGAACTATCATTTACATTTACTTAAATTTCGTTTAAATAATGTGAACTACATTTAAATATTTAGAAAAAATACATACCTTCAGCCCGATTTGCCGATTTCAAACACCACCCGACTATTATTTTAGTATGTCAGACATTGTAAACTCCCGTCAACAGCTGCTACAATTTACCATCTGTACCCATAATTGTGATACCGCTTACCACCTTTCCTGAACTTACAACTACATTTGGCAGGTTAGTCATGCTTAAAATTTCCAATCATGGTAGTGGTATCTTCTTATACACATAGAAGAACAAGTTTTTTGAACCTGTTTCAACCCTAATGAAAAACATAAATTTCTTAAATCATATATTTGTTATAGCAAATCAAACCCTTACTACAAATTACACTCAGTTATTCATAAAACTTGCATGAAGTACGGTACCAATTCATATGAAGTTTTCTAAATGAGTTAAATAGAAAAATTCATGTCTACTAATAAAAGCTCATTGCTTAGCCTGAACGGCAAATGACACAGAAACAAATTCCAAAGAATAAATGTGGCATATATCCTACACTCCATAACATCTCCCTATACTGCACACAAAGTTTACAAAAAGCAATGTTTTACAGAAAAAAAATTTGGGACAGGTAACCCCAAACTGCGGTATTAAAGTACTGCGGCACCAGCTAGAAAACCACGGAACGGACCATTGCTTGACAAAGACCAATATATTTTGATATTTGCTATTATCTTCCAACCATTATATTTGCTAAACTAAAATATGTCTGCAATATCTACGTTCTATATTCAACTTAATATATGCATACTTTTAGGACATTTACTCCACTACAAAACCAGAATTAGAGATGTACGGAACGGGGGAACAAATCTCAACAAACGAGCGGAACTTGTAAATTGAACACGTGACGGTACCAGTATGGAACCAGACAAAAAAGGTCTTTACTCTACTCTCTAAGCGATATCTGGCCCCTCAAAGCTCTACTATGTTAATTTGGCCCTAAATGTTGCTGACTGAGCAACTCATGATATTTGTTAGAACCAGATCACATCGAATTAAATCCTGAAATGTGTTGTATATCATACTAAAATGATCCAAACTATTTTGATTTCGCCAAAAGGTTTACAAATGTTGCTCTTATTGATACATATGAACAATCTGTCAGTGGCAATAAATAAAAAGGATTTTATTAGGATGCCGAGCCTCAGATATAGACATCAGATAAAAATTTAACATATATTACGCGTAATACACTTAAGCAAGCTTTATTGAAGTAATTGCCATTCTCATCAATACATCAGTCAAGACAATCCAAATGAACACGTTTCCATTTCTATCATGCCGTATTTACATAATTTCGGGATTTTTATTTGTAAATTTGTTGTTAATTCAATTTTGAATAGGCCTCTTATTTACAGAGGTATGAGCCTCAAGATTTTGTAGAATACAATAACCACGATTTTTTCCTCGCTGGCCTATGTAAGACAAACTGTTTGTTACTTGAAATCAATAAGGATTTAACGAAATCGCTGGGTTGCTTGCTTCCCAATTTTATGCTTTCAAAAACGCCGAAATGACATGATTTAGATTGCAGCACCAAAACCAATTGGTTTTTCTAAGAATATAAGAATGGAAATCCTAGATTTTCCAATTTTTCTCAACTGTTTTGTTAGAAAATAAATTTTAGAATTTATGTTGTATTGTCTTTCTCATGAATTTATTAGTCAAGCGGTATTGTTTTATTTATACATGAAGTCAGTGGTCACTGTCCCATCATACACTTATTAAAAATAAATGTACGATTCATCGCGAATGACAGGTCACGTATTCATTAATGATTTATCCAAAATCATATTTCGTTTGTTTGAATGCATTCCTTCAAAAATCAATACACCTTTTACAAAATCAGAAGGCCGAAAGATTTCATAGCATGCCACTAATTTTACAAACTCTTCATTGTTATTCCATCAGATCTTGAGATTATACGTACAGTTTCTAAATTAGAAATAGTTTGCTTTTCCATGAAAATATCATCGGTATACTTTGCTTTCAAATTTACAAATTCAATATTTTAACTGTATAAGACAATCAATATATGCTCTAAAACTTTATAAAAGTTTATTGGAAAACTTTGAGTTTTATGGTATCTCAGTAAATGACATTTTTGGAAATACAACAGAATTATGCTAAATTTTAACTACAATCACTATGATATATGAGTATATGTATTTATTCGCCTAAATCGAAACAAGTTTTACCTGCTTGATAATTAGTTCGAGGAATGAATTGTCGTTGTCGTCGATTTATATTTAATAACACGAAATTATGGGAAAACACCTCTTTGAACCGGATTACAGTTAAGAAGGAAAAAGCTTTATTATTTTTAATCCCTAAAGCAAGGACATTATTCTTACTTACTTGAGAGATTGATGACAATTTTGAAATTCTACATCTACAAGCAAGGAAATTAATACAGAAGTGTTTCTGTGAATTTATTCATAAGTGGAAGCTTTCTGCTTGTAGAAGAGACTGCTTTCTAATAGGTAAAGAATATTTTCTTAGTATGAATGCTATGTAGCTCACTATCTCGTCAAAACACTATTCCCAAGAGCTGAAATCGGAATTTAATTTAATAACTTGTGATACTTCGAATAACTGGATTTCATCTATGATTGTAATACGGTTTACTCAGTTTAATACATCTACTGCAAATAAAAAACTTGAAATTACTTAATTAATTGAACTTCAAATAGACTTCAAACTATAAAGGAAACTATTTTGCTCTGCAACTTTGTAATAAAGATAACACAACTAAGGGCATCCTATGATATTTTACAGGCAAACTATTTTAATCAGTATCATTCATGTATATGATTAACATTATTAAGATTATTAAGGGTTACACTCTTATCAGCAAATATCGCTGCTCAAAAGTGATGCAGAACAAAAGTATGCACTAAAATAAAAATAGGATTTAAAAAATGCGTCTTCAAATCTTTTTTGAAGCTAATTAGACTTGGTGATGTCTGTAATTCTGATTGAAGTGAATTCCAGAGATATGGTCCATTATATGAGAGTAAATTTGTCGAGCCAAGAGGCTGTCTGAAGCAGGATGCATGTAGTCAAGCTTGGAGAGCATTAAACTTCGAACTAATAGAATTAGTTTTCCTTTTTATAAACCGGTGGATAAGTTTAGTAAGCCTTTTTAATAATTATGTAATGATAAATATCAATAACAAAACACTTTTTAGATGTTCAAACTTATGGAACAAAATAATTAATAAAAAATCTGAAAAAGTTTATAAACACTTCCAGAAGAAACAAAAATCTTTTATTGAACAAGAAGGAATTGTTGAGTATAGATAAAATTTTTAAAACGGTCGCTTAGTTAATAATATGTCTGTGAACAGTTTTATAAATATTCTTGTATTAGTTGAAGATTTCATTGATACTTTAACAATCAATTTGCTTTGCTTTGACTGTTAAGCTAGAAATGTGTAGATATTTTTTGAAAGAGCAGAGCCATGCAAATAGTACCTTTATTATTCATTCATTATATTTACAAAAATGTACGTAGTGAAGTTAGAAATAAAATAATTTAAAAAAAATAATATTTATGTTCTAAGAATTGTAATAATTCTGAATCAGTTAATTATCTTATGAGAATTCTACCAGTACATTCTTCTTTGCTAATACAACTGTTGCAATAAATATATTGGAATATATTGAAAATACTAAAGGCTTGAATTGTAATATTTAAAAAATAACTTTTGCGTTTCACTCCAAATCACACTTTACAATGGTTGAATTTAAATTTAAAAGCAAACGTGCAATTGTGGATAACCATAATAACAAATTTTTTACTTCTATAAATCCTGTGAAAATATACTGACCAATTCAGATCGATCGGAAAGCCACCTCAATTCGTACTTACTCGATGAGTATCGTTGTTGGAAGCTAGAAAGTATTACTCAGACATTTTCAGACTTTGAAAAGGATTGTTAATGAATTTGCTACAGAAGTGGCATTTATATTTTAAAATCATTTTCATCATTAACTATTAAAATAAAGCTAGGTTAGTGTAAATATCAAATTTTCAAGTTTTAGCATTTCTTATAGTAATGCCAATATTACAGGTGTTGTTGTTGGGAGAGCTGATGAGGCTGTCATGCAAGAGTTAGTACAAGTCACAAATTTCATTTACGTAATTGGGTCTGCAAAATATTTTCAGCCTGGATCAACCATTTTGGATTCTTGGCAGAAAATTGAAACTATATACTACATGTTTTGATAAATAATCCCACTGAGTGTTAAGCTCTACTTAAAACAGCATTTAAGTGAAGCTGGAGACCTTAAGGAAATAATAAGTGAAACAGGTTCATTAAATCCTACAGAACATACATTATTGCAAAAAGCAAATTCTCTAACATTTCTGTGGAATAGTCCTCCTCAATTTTAAGAAAACAATAGAAATTTTTATAGGGATAATGTGCATTTGAATATTGGTGCTTATTACAACCACTTATTTATATTTTTGTACCAAAATTCATCATGCATAGTACAGAATAAACGAATTTTACAAAAGTTATGAAATCTTAGGGTCAAGTTTTTAGGCAAAACATACATTTTTTAATTATAAAAGAGAAAACATCTTAAGAGGAAGTGTTGATGTTCAATTATAGTTTCTACATTTTAATCGTGAAATATAGAATATCCGCAATGGCACACATTTGGGAATAGGGTCCCCAATATTCCAAAAGAACAGCTTGAGTACTATCTTTATATTCAAAGCCAAAAATGGCAAGCATAATAAAAGTAGCATTAATTAGGATGATTTAACTATTACTAAATCTTCTAAATGTAAAACTTGATGAACATTCACGTTTGGTTTACCAGCCAATGCTAGCATATATGCAGGAGTTTTGTAAATATACCCAGACTACCAGACAATAGTTATGTTAAGAATTGCGAAAAATTTTAACTGAAGTCAAAGATGATATGAAATAAAGTTGGGAAATGATCATTTTTGGGTTTGAAAAGAAGCATGGCTTGGTTTCAATATAATTCAATATATTATTGGTAAAAAGTTTATATTTATTTTGCATTTTCTCTATTGCAATTCCCTCTGTAATTTTTCGAAATACTAAGCATTTATATACTTCACTGCTAATGCTAATGATTTATACAGATTATTGTAAAATTTCGCAAGCGCTATAACTTTATCCCTAGCAATAAATAAGGGCATTACTGCCAGGTAAATTTTATAATTGAGATCGCTCGATAAGAAATTAAGACGTCAATTATGTGCAATTAAGGCCTTGATGTAATTTATAAACTTTACATGAGCATTAAACAAAGTTCACTTTGGCATAGAATCACTATACATTTAAAAAGCAAATGTTTGAGTAAGCCATGCTGATAATAATGTCAAGGTGCAACGCTTAACAGAAAATCAGAACTATCTTGATATTGTACTCATTTCTTGGTTTCAAAATAATAGAATGCAAAATAAAAATAGTTTGTGTTATTCTACAAAGGCCTTTGAATTAATTGATAGTATCATGGCTGCTAGAAGTCTGCGAGCAGAAATATAACTTAATTAACGATATAAAGATGTCGAAATAATCGAATAAATTTCGTGTTGTTTTTTGAAAAGCGATCTCATCTCTGTGTCTTTTACCAATCCATAGAAAAGTCGCTGGATAAATCTTATTAATATAATAACATTATTTTATAACGCACTGTATGATGAAACAAAGGAGAATCATTTCCAAGATAACAAAGTTAATAATTTTATTAGCAATTTTCTTTAATTTCACATCAAAACGTCATATTCTTTATGCATCAGCTGTTACATGAGGCAATCTCATGACAATATACTGTATGTAGACATATACAAAGATATATTGATAAAATATTTCAATTAATATTTTCAATATACTAAATTCATTATAATTTGATAAATAAATTAAATTGGGTTACATGAAATTAAATTGGGATAAAATATTAATTAAATAATTTAAAATGTATAAGCAAAATATTTTAAAATAGCGATAATTAGTTAAAAATTAATCGAATTTTATTTCATTAATTAATGAAAAATTTATAAAGTTATAAAAAATGTTATAATAATTCACAAATTTTATTAATAAAATATTTTCAATAGTGATCATATACTAAAAAATAATTGAATATTTTTCATTAGTTAATGAAAAATTTTAGGAAATTCTGAAAATTATTATAATAATTGATAATATATTTACAATTTGCTACAAAAAATATACAATGGACATTAGAACGCATAATTTTCTTTATTAAAGTACAAGAAAAAAGCTGGATGGCTTTTGAAAATTAATTACTCGGCGGAATTGTGGTAAACACAATCAACACTGCATTTAAAGTTCAAAGGGAGAGCAAATTGAAAGTTAAAAATATTATTTTGTGATCAAAAGTTTTCAAGTTGTTTGCTGTTAATCCATTAATAAACATAAAAATCAAGAGACTGCCAAGTTTTAATTTTCCTTCAAGGATATTGTATTGATGAAGCAGGTAAACGTACGACTTTTATATTTTGTTGAAAATTGTTAGAGTTTCCGTCTGTCAAAGTGGTGTTTTAATTAAATCTTTTTGCAAGTAAATAGAGAGCTAGTCAGGCCATATAACTGTTTGCTCAGCTATTATGCATTCACGTGTACGCATATCTACTCAAACAGAAAACAATTAGCCTGACAAAGATCAATCAAACTTATATTTAAACTAAATATTGGAAATTGTTTGAATAAAGGTTACCAATTATTTTCTAATTTTTATTCCATTTCCAGCAAACAGATTTTCAAATTGCGAAATGAAACAGTAGTTTAAGATAGATAAGCAAACAAGAGTTCTTAGAAATGCAGACTTTCTTTTTCAATGAAATTCATGAATCATCTTTCAGGCAATCTTTTGAGAATGAAACGAAGTAATTAAACCTTTATCATATTTATGCTATTAACAATTCCTTTCATTGTTGAAATTTTAAAAATGAATTCAACACAAAGGCTGATATAGGCTGGGAAAACATTCTGCCATGATAAAAATTCCAATAAACTTTCCTTTCGAAAAAAATGAAAAGGTAACTGCAAATGTTATAAAGAAATATATACATGGTCATACAATGGGTAATATTGGCATTTTTCCAGAATGATTCAATAATTCATTTGGAATTGTTGGGGACTTGAGCTAGCATTGAGAAACCACAACTAAATTTTAGAAATAACAGAATCCAGCGCTTAACGACTACTTCTTCGCACTTCAAATGTTTTCCAAGTAGAACTAAGATTTCTTAGAGAATAAAATAAAAAGTGATCAGCTAAGAACTTCAAGATTGCAGCTTAAAACAGTTATTTGCAAGAAATGAAAATTATTTGTTGTTTAAGATATTAAAATATACCTTTTTTACCCTCTTTTCCCCTGTAGTCAGTTAGTGACTATCCCTTCAATTACATCATTACACTTGTGGCCTTCTTAGCCTAAAAAATTCATTTTACCTTTTGTCGCCTCTATGAATCCAATATTTATTTAATACCTAAGAAATTGTCGAATTAAAAGAAACTTGAAATAACTGTGGAAGAAAAGTATTTCTATGTATCAACAATGAATTATTATAATAAACTATCGAAAAGCACAAGAAAAGACTAAAATATTGTTCAGTTATTTCATCAAACCCTTCTCTCATAATTCATAACCAGGTGAAGCAATTGCGATGAGCTCCTAACTCTTCCTGATCACATAATACGTGAATAATTCCCAATTTAATATGTTTCAATTTTGCGATCATTTTCAAGAATTCATAGAACCATTCCGAATTGTTCAAATTTCAAATCTTTAAAACGTATTAATTTCGATAGGCGACATTTTTATATATTTGATACTTGTTTCTTAATTGATTTAATGCATAATGCTTTTAATTTGTTAATATATTATTATTACATTAAAAACTTCTAACTTAGCTTATTTAAGATTTAATTGCAGAAGACATATTAATTTTCTAAAATTTTCTATTCTTGCCAAAAACCTAGGGTTTTGCAGGCCGAGCACCGTGAGGGCCTAGTGAGATGAAGACAGTCCATTTATAATATTTATCACAATTCAACTAGATTTTCTTTTCTTGTTTGACTTTGTTTAAGCATTCTGTAAGCACAATTTTTGATGAGGAATCAATTATAACAAGCAATATAATTGGATAAATTTGGGAATGTGTGAATTCCCCTTATTGATTTTTTATCATAATTAGTTCAGAAACAAGTTTTTTACTGTTACGGCTAAGCTGAGCGATTATACAGATGGACATAGATTCATTCGGGCGAGCAAGCTATTCCTTAAATGCGCAGGCGGGTGGCAAAAAATACCCGCACGCAAGTCCCTATTAACATACTATACATAACAGTCGCATAAATGAAGGATACTAGAAAATGAAGAGGCCATATAAACAGACGTTTCATTAGGAAACATTGAAAAATCTCTTACGCATAATATAAAAATTTTGGAAACATCTAATTATTTACTATGGACTTCAATAATGACAATATCAAGTAGACATTGATTTTTGAATGAATTGTTGTTATAATGAATTTCGAGATTGTTTGCTTGGCGATAGTGAGCAGATTAACACTTGTGGATAAACATTACTTTAGAGTTCTTAAATTAATTTTATTCAACTTTTCTGTTCTTATAATTTAAGTAACAGTAGAAGTAAAACATTCTAGTGGCTAAATGCGAATTTTATGACTAGCATCAAATGTCATCATTAGAAGCAAAGGAAATATATCTCTAGAGAAACACATTCAAGCAAAATAATAATTTGAGAAACTAAAAAAGTTTAAAGAAATAATATTTGTAACAGCACTATTTTTTACTAGAAACCTTCAACTAGACCTGTATTTTGGACACCTACCCAATATTTATACATGCATTTTTAAAATAATATGTGGTAGATCATTCTACAAAACTTAAACTGAAATGAATTACAAAGTTATTAATGATTTAAATTTAATCACTGATATTCCTTCTTTTCAACAATTTTTTTACTTTAAAAAGTACCATTTCTTGCACATTTTTACCTTGGGGGATTATGATAACAATTATTTCAAAAATTGCATTCTTAAGATTTTTAGAATTTTCCTATTTCAATTTATCATAACTAATTATTTTCAAAAATATTTATTAATTATTACTGGGTTATATAATGTTTTGTTTTTACTTTATAAACTGGTAGATAAAAATAAAATTATTTGAATTGCAAATGAATTTGGCAAAACGCACATTTACATTTATTAAAAAAAATTAAATTCTAGTTTCGACACAGTGAAGAGATGAAGTGAAACTTTGAACACGAAATCAATACACACAATTATTAGAAGGATAAGATAGTTGCCACAATACTAAAAAAACACATATAGTGTGAAAGTCGGAACACACAAAGTATAAAATTCTCCAATGACTTCAATTCAATCTTCATTCCATCAGCTGCATATCACAGATTTCTTAATAAGAAGCAGTAATTGAACTTGGGATTCTTTAAGAGTTAATTTCATATTTAGTTGGTTGAGGACAAAGTAGCTTTACTGCAGGACTTCCGCTAGTTTATAAGCCCCAGCAGGAAATCTAAATAGTCAATTCTAAGTATTCAAAGCGTGCGAATAAAGCAAACCCTGATGACAATGAAATATAGGTAATATTACGGAATAATAAAGACCATTCCAAAATAAAAGTTCAAATTTATAAAGAACACTGTGATAACAACCATTTTAGGAGCAGAAATCTCCAAACGGTAATTGTAATAGTTACAACTACTAAAGTAATAATTGAAATTGAAAAATAATACATTTATGTATGCTTATTGCTTCTTTATCCGAACAAAACCAACAGGTGCAAATGATCAAATTATTCTCTTCATTTTTAAAGGATCCTAAATCTTCCGTGCGTAATAGTATTCATTTATCTAGACTTGGACTACCTCTTAAAATTAAAAAATCAAATCTACATTTGGGTCTTTGTGTCAGGAATAAGTACAACTCTCAAAAAAATTGTAAGACGAGAAGTCTCTGTACATGTACAGTCAAGCTGCTCAAGGCAGCTGAAGTAGGAATCAAATACTGTAAATGATAACGAAAAGCAATTTCTAATCGATCTGCTGAAAGGAAGCACTGCTTCTTGTTATTTATATTCTTATTAACCTGTAGTTCAACTTGCTATTTTCATTATGAAAATTCAAGCTTTATGGCATACGTAAACGGATGCATGTATACTCTGCTAGATAAACTTATAGTATTTCTGACATTTCTTTATGCAATGCAATCAACCTTTATTCCCTATACACCATCTCGTTAATTTTAATGCAGACAAGTGACATACATCAGAAACCAGATCCTGAAATTATTGACAACAGTGAACTAAACTAATTAGCAAAACTTTTAAGAAGTTTATCAAAAAAACACACGAAGTCTAGGTCTAACATCAGATTATACTGAATTTAAGGAGATCTATGAGCTATAGTCGACAGTGATAAATTTCAAATTCGATTAAAAGTGTAGAACGCAATATCTGCGGACAGAAACATCGCACTATTAAGTGTTCATAGCAACTTTTTATCAAGGCAGGAATAGGAATCAAAGACTATAGATCATCTATACAATGAACTCGAAGTAAGTTTAATTAAAATTTTCAAGTATACGAAACATGTTGCTTTAATTGACTATTATATTACAAACACGGATACAGTTCAATTTGAGACGTATATGTTTAATTCCTTCTATGATAATAATCTAGCAATATTTGTAGTAAGTGAGGGGTATTAAACTAGAGGTAGAATGAAAGTTGTCTCGAGAAGTTATGCTGAGGTTCACGTCAGGATATTCCAATATTGCTTACAAAATGTTCGGTAGAATTTAATCGATACTTCGCAAGAGATATGATTAATTGTATCCTAAAACAGTTAATGCTCGCTTAGGTAAAACATCACAATAGATCCCCTTAAAAAGAAGTAAAGTGACAAATAAGTGCCTTAGGCGAAGGAAAAAAGCATGTAGGTAAGTTGTTAAATAGAGATTGAACTCAAACAATTACAAAAAATAACGTCTGCGCTTTTTAAAATGAAATCCACATGTAAGAAGAAATAACGCAGACATTTTTATAAAAACCATCCACTGCAAGAAAACAAGTTGACCTTCTTTATACATCCATAAACCAAAGACAAAAAACCTTATTAAGAGCATTCAGGAAGTCAAACATAACAATCAGATTATCACTAATACCAAAGAAATCGCAAATCACATGAATTTAAATGTCAAGGATCTTGGATTGCAGTAGGGTGAAGTTCAACCCGGTGAAAAAAGCAAACATCTCTTTTCAATTCATAGAAGAGGCTTAATGAAATAGGATAGTGGATTATTTAGAAAATACTTCATGTGGTAGCAGCAGGATATCAATGCACATTTTAAATAAATTTGAAGATTACTTATCTGAACATTTAGAATTTGCATGTAATTGTGTTATATGCACTTCAAAATGCCCAATGAACTTAAAGCTTGCAAATATAAAGCCAATTTTAAAGAATTGAAATCCTACTAATAATTTAAATTACAGACACAATTGAAAATTTTTTGAAATATTACTATTCAATCAGACAATTTCCTACCTAAAAGTTCATGGCATTTTATTTTAATGTCATACCAAGCTCGGCCTCTGTGAAGGCTTTAGTATTTCCAATACATTGCTACGCATCACAGCGAGTACATATTTTTCTAAATATTAGCATACTTAGTAGTGTCAAGTTAATAGATTTCAGGAAAGCTTTCGATATTTTAACATCCTACAATAAATAAAAATAAGACTCAGTTCATTTTATTGACACCTAACGATTCCATATAAGGAATAAAAAACATAAGCCTAGAAGTAACTGAAGTAGCCCCGCCAATTCCGCAATCCAAGTCAATGAAGTATTTAGGTGTTCAAATAGACAGAGACTTCAACTTCGAGGCAGTCATTCAGAATGAGATCAACAGGATGTCATCTGGAATTCAGTACATAAAACAAATAAAACTAATTACTCGAAATGTAGCAATAGCAGATGCTAAGCCATTTTAGATATGCTTGCCTATTTTTAAACAAGTATACAGGTATACGTATAGTCTGTCCATGTTATGTTCAGCGTAAAATAAACAAGAAATTAGTCATACATTTAACAATTGTCTCACCATAATTTATAACAAAGTATACATGTTTGATTAGCCTGTATAAATGCATAAGTAGATCACAAAACGGCAAACCTCCCTTCACAATATACTTATAATGAAAGTGACAAGAAATGCATAAATAAATTTCAAATCAAGAATAGGTTTTGGAACACCAGCCTTATTACAATGGCATGTAACATGTGGAATAAGTTGATCTCCAAAATACGGAGATAATTTGAAATTATTTGTTCTGGGGTAGAACTAACAATGTCCAGTTTGAGGTTCACTGCAAATTGAATGTCGAATTATACACTAACGTATCTCATTGCCACTTCAGATTATCAAATATTAAGTTTTGACTACCATTTTGTAACAATAAAAATTTAGAGAATTTAGCAACAACCACCCCACAAGAACAAGGGTAAAGCAGGTTTCTCTTAGAGCTTGTCCAAGTGATTTGGTGGAATAGTAATACAAGTTAACATCAAATTTATCATAAAAAATACAAAACTACAAAGTTCAATTTTGCCCAACATGCTTCAATATAAGGTAGCAATTGTGCATTCAAAACCAAACCCCATAAATGATAAACCAAAAAAATATGCGAGACTAATAGATAATCGATTGCAAATAAATATGAAAATTTTGCTTACAGCTACATTTATTCAAGCATATTGATGAAAATATTAACTTATTGAGAACAAATAGACACCAATAAAGCTAGAAGTTTTGTTTTGTCATTCATATAAATAAGGAATAGCAAACTGATTGGCCTTGAAGATCACTTTATCTCACGACATCGTCGATTTATCTCATCCAACAGAATAATAAATACCACATTGTTGGGATGTAAGGCCAATTTGAGAGAATAGAAGAACAATATGCACCGTTTGACCGACCTTCTGATATCTACTTCTGCAAACTGATTGATGTGGGATATCAAGCGTCTCCATCTCAAACCAATATAGTTTCGTATTACAAATTGACGAATGCATGTATATATGAAAACAGCAAAAACTGAACAAATACCTACGTAAACTCAATTTGGGCCTTCTCGCCAGCCTACAATAGAAATTTTCTTTTACGATTGAATCCTAAGTGAATTTTGAGAGTACTCTGAATCTTTATGATCCAAATTAAGACGCAAAATTACTAGATGGCAAAATTTGCGGGTACACATTGGTAAGAAAATATACACAGCTGAACTAGCTAGATACACGAAAATTTAAACAAAACTCATTTCTAGATGAAATATACATTAAGAAATTGTACAATATGGCCATGAAAACGGCAAACAAAGAATAAATAGAATTATTGAAAACATTTCCTTCCATTTATAATAAAAACTCAGAAATCTTGTGAGGTAAACGATTTCCAAAATAATCATAGAAAATCTTTAATCACAATATGGAAATTATAGGTACTCGTAAATCCCATTTGCTTTGTGAGTTCCAAGAAAATCCGGGGTCTGAATGAAGCAATGAATGATGCATTGATATAATTAATAAATTATTGATTAATTAACAATATAAACATATTTTTGAGTTACATATTCATGGAGTAAAATCAAACATTTAAGTGTTTAAATATGTACAATGGCTTTTTAGAAATAGTGAACTTAGGAAGATATTTTTAAATAAAACATGATTGCATTGAACGGGCTGAATCATCATTTGTCAAATTAGTAAAAAGAAATGTTTTGAATCTTTGAAGACATGAATAACACATTATTTGAAAATTGTATTGTATTCTGAAGCTACGCACTTAAAACAATTCCCCAATTTTACTTTTTACTTTATAATATAATGAATTTCATTTTAACACCTGGATTTCCCAAATTACAATTGTCACATTTTAAATGAGTGACAGGTAAACAACAATAAACTAAATATACATTAGTGTCAATAATAAAAACTTTTAAATCAAGCCCCTAGCTTCTTCCATTCGGAATACGAAGGAATAAAGAGTAATCAAAATAAATTACCTACCATTAAATATAACATCACCCCAGGCTAAAATTCTATATATTTTCATTGTTTCCAAATTTTAAGGTAAGTTTGACCGTTAGCTAAATGGGATTACTAAAAATATCAAGTTTACTATCTAAAAAAATTCATAGTTACACTAACAAGTAACACAATTTCTCCGGACAGCTTTGTAAATATTTTAGTATACAGTTTTCTTTCAGTAGAACGAAAAGTAAACCTACACGAATCCATGCAAAAACTATTACGCACGGCAATTCACTTTTACACTTCACAATTTCCTTCGAAAACAACCATTCTGATTACATTGAGCTATTTCAGAACCCAAAACTTATACTACAATAAAATTCCTTGTCATCGCATCAGCTTCAACTACGATGATTGTAAAAGGCTTATCGTCACCTTGGTAACATAGTTACACACTACTATGATGTATTTAGAAGTATTGATAAAATTATTTCTACCTAAAGAAAACCCTAATGCCATTGTTGAAACCAGGTCAGTGATTTGTTGACGGGTCAGAATTGTCAACTTTTCCTTTAATGCTTCCTGGTCAGCTGTGTCATCGGATCACACTTAGACCTATATAATAAGTGCAAGAACTCGATGGACATAAAACAGGTTGATCTTTATAAAGTCATTTTCACTATTATATGCAGGCATTGAATTACGCAAATACCATGTGTGTCTAATATGTTAATCAAGGTCACAAACCGTTTTCAAATAATTTTCTCCAAGCATATTATGAAATCTGGGAATCCTGGAATTTTTGGGGAGTTTGCTTCCATATTAGAGTAAAAATTTGCGATAAAAATCATTTCTGCGGTTGAAATACATGAAGATATTAACTTCTTTTCAATGGAAAACCCAATTGTCGCAAAACCTTTAAAATTCTTGAATACCTATTGTTGGTATACGAAAGCGATCTAAAGTCCATGGCAGCAACAACTAGTCTCTGCAAATATGCCACCCATGCTCCATCCAGGCGAGTGGGAATTTTTGGTGAAAATGAAAGAGGAAGCGACTCTTTTTACAGTGGTGTTATCAGATTTTAGATATCTTTGTTATTTAATGAATAATGAGCATTAAAATGTATAAAAACAATCACAAATTGAAAAAAATACCTGGGTTATTTAGGGTTAAAAAGCAAACATGCAAGCAGTTTGAAATTTGTTCTATTCACAAATTAATGTTTTTTTTGGTTTTCACGAAGGAATTTAGAAATTAGCAATTAAAAATTGTTAGATTTTAAGCAATTATTAAAAAACGGGTCAAATCGGGTTGCCGGGTCATTTAATTTAAAATTTTTACCAGATTGATACATATCTGCATCACATGGATCACAAATTGTGACCCGGTTGCAACTCTGACTAGTGCCCTCATGGGCCAATAGTTGATTGGTCAATTTGGCAGGTGAGTCTACCGCATGCAATTAAGTCAATTTCACATGTTTATAATTTAACCCAACGCAAATTTTGTTCATGACGTTGCATATCAACTATATTTGGCAATTTGACATGGAGAAGTCAATTTCTTTTAAAATGCAATTTAGAGAATTCATACTATGGCTAAAAGAAAATCTGTGTCAGCATCAATCAGTGAGCAACGCTGGCTAACACAATGTGTTCGGAAAACTGTTAGAAACAAGTGAATATTAATACAAACAGGTTTACAAACAATGTTTGAAGACCAAATCCAATGAGATTTGCCTGAAATTAAGAAATTAGAGCACAAAAAATTTTCAGAAAAAATAATTCATCGCAATTAAATTTTAGGCTAATTATTAACTAGCATCTACCATTAAAACTATTACTAACATTATTTTTGCCACGATGTTATTAAAAAATAAATAAAACAACAAATTGTAAAATACATTCAAACCCTTTCGAAAACCTAACAATAACAACTGTTATTTAAAACAATCCCAAACTTCGCAAATTCCATTCTCCAATTATACATTTAAATTTAGACATTAATAAAGCTAATCAAGCTCTCTATTAGACTACTAGAAGGCCATCGGATTCCTGCATTCTAATTTTTAATTTTTTTAATTTAACGTATAATTTGCACAAACAGATACGTGAAACTGAATAATTTTTGGCATCAAGCACTTGTTTTAGTTCCACGTTAGAATTGCGACATTAACACTAGAAACGCGACGAGCGGTCAAAATGATCTATAAGCCTTTTTGTTTGCTTCATTATTCATTTAGCAAAAACACAAGCAAACACATATACTTCCAAATATGCTGATTATTTCATTGAATTTTGTTTCTATTTAATAATTTTGCCTTGAAAACATCAGACGTAAATATATTCTCAAGGAGTGCTCGCTGTTCTAGTGTTAAAAAGTAAAAATTATCACCCGGATTTGATAACTTACAGAGTTGGATTTTCGCACAAAATGCTCAGTTTATCCATACCTAACGTTACTTATGATGACTTACAAACATATACCCTAACACAATCATGGTTAAGTTTGCAGATGATAACCATTTCACTATAGGCATTAAATCTGATTTTGATCCTACAACAGAATTGATGGAATATGTTCAGAACTGGTGCTATGAACACAATTTCAGAATTAATGTTGTTAAGACAAAACAACTGAGTATTCAATTGAAGGGAAGTCCTGTGTGTCCAGTGTCTTTCAATAGAGTTTCATCTAGTTGAATTTTGCGAATCACGTTTGATGAGTTTCTATCTTTTAATTAGCTTGTCGAAAAACTATTAACACGTGTTAATACTTCTTCGTAGATTCAAGACATATGGATATTCAACTAAAGAGTTCTCCTTACTATATGACTCTCCTATAATGGATAAACTACAGTATTGCTGCATGTATGGAAAAGCTGCTTAAATGTTCTAAAACAAAACAGAAATTGTTTTCAGAGTAAAACTGTTAGGGCTAAAGTGATTACAAATTTACTTCATTCATGATGTTCAGCGACAACTCTATATTATTAATAATGAAGATCATCTTCTTTCTGGAATTATTCCAAAAACAATAGCCATATGCTCTAGAAAGACTTAGACAAAATCCACCTAAAGCACAAAAAATCTACACAGAATATTTGAGAATGTGTTCACCAGTCGATGTCTCTCTTCTTATAGTAAGATATTTTGATGTATTTCAACATTTTTAATAAAACATTTATTAGTATTATTATTATTACATAACAAAGTCTTCAGCAGCTAATATGATAACCCTTAGTAAAACATCACATTTAGTTCTTTTCTAATTTCTGGTTTAAACTACAATGGACTTCCAAACACATTCAATGTATTGTATTTCCATGTAAAAAAGTGTCCTGAAATAAAAAAATTTAAATAGCGGTTCATGCTTAGTAATAAACCATTTAGATTGGTTGTTTTGTGATATATTTCGATACAAACTATGGAAGTTGTAGCATGGAGACAACAGTAAAATAATGAAAGGTTAGTTTTTTAGCGCCAAATCCTTTGACTGTCAGTAAAATTATGACGCCTTCAAAAGCATCACATTTCACTAGAATGGGTTCCACTCAATTTCCCCCAAATCGCGATATTCTTAGAAGCATAGATATTTGTATTAAAAATTAATGAGAGTGAATACGATTACATTGCAATATTTTTCAAAATAACCTACAACACCTGATTTTTTAAAAAAATTAGTAGAAAATTAAATTATTATTTTCCGGCTGCTAATAATTTGAAATAAACAATGGTATAAAAATAAGATTAGTGGCATTAAGAATAAAATATTAATATCCAAATAATACATTAATAGGCACTTAATAAAGCAATTGAAAAAGGAAAGAAGACAGCGGCCTTCAAAATGGATATGATATTTTGAACAGAAAGAGGGAAAAGAGTAATTATAATAAATAGGCGTGCGGTTTATAATTTGACAGCCCTCAGCCACGGTACTAAATAAATGACAGCCCATCAAGAAGTTCACTTATCAATTGAGATAACAATGTAAGCGAGTGATTAATGTGCCGCCCAGAGGCAGGCACCATCATATTTCGATATTTAAAACTCCCCATTGCAACACATCTATCCTTCTCCCGCGTTTATCGCTTTAGTGATCAAATTGTAAACAACGGCTGCATTTAAATTCAATTGGTTTTAAAACCAAGTTCAATTACTATAGAATATAATAATTAAATATTATAAATAATAAGAGATTTTAGTCAGCTATCAAATACCAAACTTTAATTCAATAGAATTTATCCAACTCCGATTACAGTGAACAAAATTCGAACGCAATAAATCTGTTAATCTATTCAATGTGCTAAGGACCATTAAATTTTAATTATAAAGTATAACTACACAAATTGAACAATAATAGCTAAGCTTGGAAAAGTAATAGTAATTATATTCCAATTTTAGCCCTTTTAAAAAACAAAAACATTTCACTCACATTTTGAACGAATTTTCTCCAAGCGTACTAGGAAATTTAGAAATTGTTGGATATTGACATATCAATTGATGAACTCGCTCCAATTCAATGTTGAAAACTTGTACACAAGTGCATTAATATGCCTGAAGTACTTGAAATGGAAATTTCGATTTTAAAAAAGCTTTAAATTCTCTTCATAACTCATGTTCAATTAATCAGGATGTCGAATCTAAAGCCAATTCATACAACAACTATCCTCAACTGGTTTTTTATGTAGATAGACCACCAATATTCCATTAAGATCGCGGTGCGCAAAATCAGAGTTCGCAGCAATATGCCTGGAGGATTTCCCTTAGTAAAATTTTAATTATTGCTCAACAAGTTGTGGAGCTTTCTTAATGAGACATTGAAAACTTTTCCAAACTCTTATTGGGTATAATAGAATAATAATAAAAATTTTCTTAAAAAACTCTTTATGTATGGTATCGTTTTTCAATTTTTGCAAAAGCATATGATTATTGTTTGTGTGAAAAAAGTATGTAATATACACAAGAAAATTATATTTGATAAGTTAGGAATGAATTTTAATGAATTTCATCATTTTCAAATGTACAACCAATATTCGATAAATTCTTCATTTCCATAATTAGCTAAAATAAGCCCCATTTTTGCAGCTAACCTAATTAAAATTCATGTTGATGAATTTAGGAATAAGATATGCTTAAATCTTTCAACAAATCATACTTAAAGCTGTTCCCAAAGTTTTATTAATGAGTTATTTTAACTGAATGTAAAACATGCTTCATCTCCCATTAACTGAAATTGAGCAACTTGATCAGCAATCAACAGCCTAACCAATCAAACAACATTGCTCTATGAAGAATTAAAATTTATTCTTAATTGTCATCATCATACACCCCATATAGTCATTTTTACAATCACAACATCAAATGATTGGCAAATTTTCCTAGAAAGCATGGAATAGCCAAGAATTGAAACTGGTTGAATTTCCAATTTTGGATGTTTCAGTTGGTTTCGTAAAGTGTACTAGGATTTGTGTATTGACACTCAAATTAAGTGATGACAAAATAGCGGAATATTTCTAGTATATTATTTTCGCCTTATTAGTCTGCTATTCCTCTAAAGCAGGGGTGGCCAAAGTTTTTTACATGGCAGGAAATACTACATAAATTTTAACCTCACCTCTGTTACAAAAATAAACATTTTCTAATAATTTCTAATAAACAAATTTTAACTTTAAAGGTGAACAGTGCCGTGGCACGGCGGCTAAAGAACCACGGGGAATATTTTATCAGTACCATGTTTAATATTTCCAAGCAAAATTATTGTCTTAAGATGTGTTTATAAAAGTGCAGATCGGCCTCCAAAGATAAACTTCATACGGGGCGGCGGACTCCAACTCTGATATACTCGATTACGGTATAGATAAATGTACCTATATTGAACCTTACACTGTCCATCTTCATTATAAAGAACAACCTCTTTTCCTGATTTCCAAGAAATTTTCTCGAAATCTATTATGAAATTTCAAAATCCTGAGATATGGAAACCACAATTGGTGAAGGTTAGGGAAAAACAATGTTCGAATTATAACTAAGAGCAGATTTTTTTTGCTGAAAATACGCAGCTTTCTTACTATTTTCAGACAAGTGTAAAGCCAATCTTATGTGGTTAACTTATGAAAACAGCTTCTCATTGCGATTTCTGATTGGGATTAATAAAATGCGTCGGAGATTCCCTTGCTTGACTATAAAGTTCATTAATTACATGAATTTAGAAAAATTTACAATTTGATGCACTATGAAAATGAGAATTATTGCTAACATCATACAAAATCATTTTTGCTTGCTAAACATCATCTAAAACAAATATGAGCCTCAAGAAAGTGCGACGAACACCATCTATTACTATCAACGAAAAAAATGGTCGTGGTCAGTAGTTGTAGCCGTTTTTAATCAAGATTACTTAGCCCTTACACAATGCCTTTTTCTTAGTCGTCATCATAGTCATTAATCAAAGTAGCCAATGCCGAGTAATTGTCGCAAAAAGTCGAATTTTGTAGGAAAGTTTTGAGAAAAGGAAAAGCGTAACATTTTATAGTATAGCTTAGTATTTTAATATATAACTTGATATGGTTTTGCAAGAGCTATTTGTGCGTTTTAGTGGCTTCCTTAGCCGTGAATAACCGGTCTTTTAGGCAAAGGCGTGTAGACGTGAGATATGCGTAGCCTAATGCGGCTATAATCAAGCAAAAATCTGTATCCACATATGTTGTTGAGATACCACTCAGTAATAAATTGTTGATTTTCATTGAAATATTCATCGTGTATTAAAAAAATATTTATGAAAATACATTAAAGAAGCAATCTACTCATGTAGCGAATTAATACTTTCATGTTAAGATGTTTCCAATACATACACTATAACTTCAATTGTTTACAAATAAATGTGTTAGAAGAATATGAACAGAATACGATGTGCAACCTCAAACGATATTGTGGCAATAATATTGATAACGCCAATGCTCAATATCATACCACCCAACAAATAATGCTCTGACAACTAAAATTAGCAAGATTGCTACTTAGATTTTAAATTTTATGCATTTAAGTAAACCCTGCGCAACTAATACAAAATTTAATGAAAAAAATTTAGCACTCAACCCAGATACTCTCACTAGGACTTCCTAAATCAATACAAAATTAAAAAACCTTTGTCCATCTTAATTAAATACAAACTGTTGATGTAGCACATAACTCATTATTGAAAAATAAGGTCCTTACGACATAGCATGTGAAGATTCAGAAACATCTACTATAAAAACAGAGGTCTATTGCTTCAATTAATAAGAAAATGGTATCTTTTGTGCATTTAAATCATATCAATCATTAACCAATTGACTCTAGTTTAAGAAACCATGACTGAATTATAGATTTTGACAAAAAATTTTATGTCAATGTGACCATTCTCCTAGACAATAGTGGTGAGTATCATATATGTACCAATTCAAATTAGGTTTTTAGAATAAATATCAACCACAGCTCTTTAAGACATTGCGCATACGATGTCACATGAGCAAGAATGTTTAGTCTCACAAGCCAAAGGTAAATTCTTCTCAAAAAATTCTTGACGACTAAGAATACAATAATAGTCGCGTTTCAAACAAAAAATCCAAATTGTTCATCTGGAAAAGCGAAGCAATTACTAAGATAGATTTTGTCTCAAAATCATTTATGCTTTCAATTGTAAATTTAAAATCATTTTTATTTGAATACAATATTGCGTACAACCAGTGGTGACTTCTTAAATAGTTTAAATTTACATTGAAATTTACAATTGAAATTAGAACAATAAACCAGACTTGAACAATTAAACCTGCTGCACATGGAAATTTCAGTTTTTGCTGGAATGTCATTAGATATTAGCATTTGATAATAAAATTTAGAAGATCAAATTTGATCTAAAAAAAATTAATTTTAGTAAATAAATAGTAAAAAAAAATTTATAACAAAAATATCATTTCGCATATAAGTATAATTTCGCTCAACATGTATATTGCGACTTTTCCTAAAAGGAAGAATCCGAGAATACATATAGATTTTATAAAGAAACATATTCTAAAACAAGAGTTTTTTATTGCCATATGATTGTGTAAAAATGCGGTTGTTGAAGTCCGATATTTATTATGTTGTTTAGTAAAGAAGAATATTTCATTTCAATTTAATCCTGTCTGTTGTTATTCAATAAAGTTCTGCTTCTGTTTATGGCATGCTCGTATCAATCCACATAACTTATAAATTTCTATAAGCTATCGAGCTTTTGAACTTGTATTTGGCATTAATTTTTATCGAAGTTAGGATCTCTTATAAATATTTACTGCAAGACTAAGTCTTAGACCAAAGCAGTTTACAATAAACTTTAGCTGCAAAAACTAACATTAAACAATTGAAATAGTAAATTTTATTACTTATTGGGTTGGAACACATGTTTTGCATAAATATGTAGCTTTATCTTACACAATATTTCGCCGAAGGGTGTGTCAGATGTCAGGATATTGTGTTTGTCTTTGTAATTAATATGATAAATTGAGACCGCGCATTCGAAACTCGCCCATAAGTTTGGCAAATATAACTTAAACAACGCTACTGTATGAGATATCCAATAATTGCATCCAAATTTCAGGGCTAAACCGAAAAATAATCTCCAATTACAGATTATTCTAAAACTATAATAAACAGGTGCGGTGAAATCCTGGGTGTCTGCAGCGGAGCTACGCCAATATTTTAAAAATCCTACCCCATAAGTAAGTGATAACTCATATCGTTATCATGCAAGAAAACATTGAGCAGAGATAGTAATTGAATGTAATGATAATGTATATATTTTTAGAACATAGTCAAATACTGCTACTATATCGGTTTAAAAGTTAAGAGAATTAAACAGACGATTACGTTAAAGCGCACAAGAATCTCATAAATTATAGAAAATCCGTGGATGTTATTTAAGAGATAAAACTTAATAGAGATTCAGTTATTAAGCGGTAACTAGGTGTTAGGTCAGTACTAATTCAATTAACATATATTACTAGCAAGAAACCTCCTTCACCTGATTAATGGCGGCATTTTTTTCCGAAATAAAAACAGAAACATTATATTTTACACTGGGCACAACAAAAATATGTTTTTTATGTGATCTTAATTTAGACATTATAAATCATTTAAAAAATAATAATTAATAACCTTAAATCAAAGTTTCTGAGATTCTTAGACTACTTCTATAATAAACATCAATATATGCAAACGTAATTGAAAATGTTTTTCTTGGAATATTCATAATAAAAATTCTAAAAACTAATGAATACCTTTTTGGTAATTCGTAAGCAGCTCATTTGAAACTGACTTCACTGGATCCATGTTCCTTTAAGGAATATTTTTGTAATTTACGCAACTTATGCACAATCATGCACCAGCTACTTCAGCAAATGAAAACTTTTAAGAAAATCGCATAGAAATTTTGGATGGAAAATTATTTGAGTTAAATTATTAATAGAAAAGTTTTACAATACTTAAATAAATAAATAAACAATTAGGTAATCCTTTGAAATGTGCAACATATTTTCAAACACTAAAACATCATCTTGTGACCTAAAAAATAACTTTTGAAGAATTATTTAAAACAGGTATCACATGAATCGCATTCATATAAATTACTCATAAAGTTGGCAGCTGATAATGTATTATCTACTCTGTGTGCATTACTTATTGTATAGACGGCCCATTATAATACACAGAAATAATTATCATCATTCAATCATACTTTTTGATAAATCAGCAGGGGTGCATTCAACGGAAACTATAAGTCATTGTGATTGTTTATGTGTTATGGTGAATTTTGTGGACAATTTTAGTAGCATTCTTCGTATTTACGCACTGATATTAGCTAAGAAGTTATATTCAGTTCAAAGTAGTTCCAAATTTTGCTCCTTAATGCGGATGAACCATCGCAAGTGAAAATCAAACAAATACACCACGCCGATCGCTTAACCACCTACTAACAATAGATTTGCTAACTATTTATGGCGAAATGAGCTTTGTACATACTACGAAAAAATGAAGTTATTTTAACAAGCAATGCAAACCTATTAAAAAATCGATAGTAGTGAAATCTAGCTTTAAGATAAAACTAATTTTTGTAAAATTACATAATAGTGAAAATTGAATTATTCAATAACAATCTTTTAACATTAGATTCCAATTAATGGAGAAAATTCCCAAAATGAAATTTACTGCTTTGTTCTTTGGGTAGTGTCATAGGAAATAAGGCATAGACGTCACTTTTCTTGATAGATTTAGTTTCTAACCCTATTGGGTCTAGGGGAGGAATTCATTCTCTTCCCCTATTAAGCTTTTGATTATTGCTCAAAAATTTGTGGAGCTTTTCTAAGTAAACTTTTCCTAACTTTTATTGGGAATCATAACCCTCTAATAAAAATTTTCTAAACAGCTGCTCATTTTATGTACCGCATTGGTTTTTCAATGGCGTGTGGTCTTCCAATTTTTGCAAAAACTTATTATTATCAAAAATATCCAAAGAAAACAAGAAAATATTTGATAAGTTAAGAATGTGTTCTAATAAATTTCATTATTTCCGACTGTTAAAACCAATATTTCAAAAATCTCTAAATTTTAAGAATTGATGATCTCATCAGAAATAATGATCAAATTTCTGAAAATTGCAAATTCATAGTGTCGACATGAAGAATCCTTGTGGAAAGTTTCGTTTTTATATGATATTCCAATCAGAGTTAAATAGGGAGAAGAATCCCCCCAGGATTTAGGAGCCCAAAAAAGACCAGGTCGAATAGGGTTAATAAAAAAGACCCAAGAAAAAGCATGACTTCGAAGTAGAGTATTTAATAACATCTGATGTCAAACTGACCAAAAATTCGATTTAACTGCTTTATTACATTTGGGCCGAAAAAATCATTTTAAATTAATGCGATTAAATGCTATTAATTGTTATTCAAATATCATTTTTTTATGTTGGAAAAACCAGCCATTCATTTCCAATGAATTGTAGTGTACGCAGCTGGATTAGATGAAATAGGAGTGGTAGTAATCGTAGCTACTCATAAAGTTCAAAAAAAATGTTTAAAATTTATGTTAATATTTCAATGTTTGGCGTGCGATCGAGGATGTGGAATCTATTTACACCAATGGATACAATAAGACAAACACAAAGTATTTGTTTAAACTATTTATTTAGTAATTATACACATTTGAGAAAGTTGAAACATTTATAATATAAGTATTTAGCACGCGTGTTAAAACGATAATATTAGGAGATAAAATATTTGATTTATATAATGGTATATTTCTCCACTTTTGTCACATAATCTTCAGTATTCCAATAACAATTACATCAATCAATCACCTGTCATAACTTTAAATATAAACTAAATTGATTTACTCATTTAACTGGATTTCCAGTCTAGGCGCTATCATTATAGGTCACCATCGGGATTTCGAATACGCAAGCAAACCGGGTAGCCTTAAAATATACAGTAAATTATTATTTTTTGATCTCTATAACTGTCAATAGGCTAAGAGGTTAATGAGGGATGGTTTCTAATCAACCTCATAATGAGTCAAGCTTGAAAAACAAACAAACAATCAACCCTGAATTTTATTTAAAATTTAACGTGATTTTACTAAATATTTATAAATATTGAACATTTGAATAAATTTTTTATTTATTTAAAATATGATTAAGCACAGATCCATTTCAGATACAGCATTCTCACCTAACCATTTTAATTACGAGAGCAGTGTCAAACAGGTCTAAAATAATACAGAAAGAAGTTCTTAAAATTTTTATTTTAACAAACAATGACCTATTATTTTGTACAAAAAAATCGTGTTTGGGCAGTCCCCCCTTAACATTCGTTCCCTGCATTGATATAAAATACCAACCTTTATTTTTAATGCTCTTGCAATGAATATTGGCAATTTTGATTAACTTTATTTAAAAATGACAAAAATATAATTTTTCTGAAAGAATTTTTTAGTACAGAATACCCTTACCTATTCGCAGTTTCCCATTCGCGGCACCCATATTTGCGGGTTAGGCTCTTAACCCTAACACATGTGTTGTACGCATAAAAAATGACTTTACGGTACAGCACAATGGGTCACTATGCTATGCGGTGTTACTGTCCTCCTGTACTTATATTTCTTTTTGATTAAAATATTGTTACAGTAACAAATTAAAATGTGTTTATGTTTACATTATCATTACTATATTAGTGAAATACATAACTGCATGCAATATTACTACATTATTACTATATTAATGAGTAAGAGTGTCTTTAGAAAGTGTTTGGGAAGCATTTTGTAAGGTATATAATCTCATACATAGACGTTTAAAAACTGCATCTCATATTCGCGGGTTTTCGCTTTTCGCGGGGGAGTAAGAACATAACGCCCGCGAATAGACAGAATACTGTATAACAATCTCTTTCCTGAAGTCGTGGAATACTATTGAAATAAAAAATAAACATTTTGTTCAACGAATTTTAATTACAGGCTATAATAAAGAGGATGAATGTAACATGTTTTGTATTAATGTAAGTTAACTATAAATAAGCATGTTAAGCACTGGTCGAAATGTATTTTTGATACTAAATTTAATGGAATTTTAGCGTTGCATACTTTAAATAGTGTTAACAATGCGCCAATTATTGAAAGATCTCACAAAACTTAAAAAGATGTGGCTCATATCTGGGTGATCATGTAATTCTTTAACACTAGAACTGATTGAGAGTAAATTTACATCTGATATTTCAAATGTGAAAATTATGGAATGGAAACAAAATTTCTACAAATAACAAATTCAATTAGATTATCAACATAATTGGAAGTACATGTACCTGCTACTGCTTTTGCTGAAAAAGTAATGAAGCAAAGAAAAACTGCTTATAGGTCATTTTGACCTATTTTCGCGTTTCTAGCATAGCCAAGTATTATTAGTAAAGAGTATTTCTTAGTTTGAGAGAATTCAGGCTATTTCACTATATAGCATGTAATTTACATTATTAGTTTGTATAATTAGATGTATTAAGTGTAATAAATTAATGACGATCGATGTATTTGAAAAAAGAATTGTATCACAGTCATGTATGAATTACAGTGCAGTTTTAGATGGAACATGCTCANCTGACCAAAAATTCGATTTAACTGCTTTATTACATTTGGGCCGAAAAAATCATTTTAAATTAATGCGATTAAATGCTATTAATTGTTATTCAAATATCATTTTTTTATGTTGGAAAAACCAGCCATTCATTTCCAATGAATTGTAGTGTACGCAGCTGGATTAGATGAAATAGGAGTGGTAGTAATCGTAGCTACTCATAAAGTTCAAAAAAAATGTTTAAAATTTATGTTAATATTTCAATGTTTGGCGTGCGATCGAGGATGTGGAATCTATTTACACCAATGGATACAATAAGACAAACACAAAGTATTTGTTTAAACTATTTATTTAGTAATTATACACATTTGAGAAAGTTGAAACATTTATAATATAAGTATTTAGCACGCGTGTTAAAACGATAATATTAGGAGATAAAATATTTGATTTATATAATGGTATATTTCTCCACTTTTGTCACATAATCTTCAGTATTCCAATAACAATTACATCAATCAATCACCTGTCATAACTTTAAATATAAACTAAATTGATTTACTCATTTAACTGGATTTCCAGTCTAGGCGCTATCATTATAGGTCACCATCGGGATTTCGAATACGCAAGCAAACCGGGTAGCCTTAAAATATACAGTAAATTATTATTTTTTGATCTCTATAACTGTCAATAGGCTAAGAGGTTAATGAGGGATGGTTTCTAATCAACCTCATAATGAGTCAAGCTTGAAAAACAAACAAACAATCAACCCTGAATTTTATTTAAAATTTAACGTGATTTTACTAAATATTTATAAATATTGAACATTTGAATAAATTTTTTATTTATTTAAAATATGATTAAGCACAGATCCATTTCAGATACAGCATTCTCACCTAACCATTTTAATTACGAGAGCAGTGTCAAACAGGTCTAAAATAATACAGAAAGAAGTTCTTAAAATTTTTATTTTAACAAACAATGACCTATTATTTTGTACAAAAAAATCGTGTTTGGGCAGTCCCCCCTTAACATTCGTTCCCTGCATTGATATAAAATACCAACCTTTATTTTTAATGCTCTTGCAATGAATATTGGCAATTTTGATTAACTTTATTTAAAAATGACAAAAATATAATTTTTCTGAAAGAATTTTTTAGTACAGAATACCCTTACCTATTCGCAGTTTCCCATTCGCGGCACCCATATTTGCGGGTTAGGCTCTTAACCCTAACACATGTGTTGTACGCATAAAAAATGACTTTACGGTACAGCACAATGGGTCACTATGCTATGCGGTGTTACTGTCCTCCTGTACTTATATTTCTTTTTGATTAAAATATTGTTACAGTAACAAATTAAAATGTGTTTATGTTTACATTATCATTACTATATTAGTGAAATACATAACTGCATGCAATATTACTACATTATTACTATATTAATGAGTAAGAGTGTCTTTAGAAAGTGTTTGGGAAGCATTTTGTAAGGTATATAATCTCATACATAGACGTTTAAAAACTGCATCTCATATTCGCGGGTTTTCGCTTTTCGCGGGGGAGTAAGAACATAACGCCCGCGAATAGACAGAATACTGTATAACAATCTCTTTCCTGAAGTCGTGGAATACTATTGAAATAAAAAATAAACATTTTGTTCAACGAATTTTAATTACAGGCTATAATAAAGAGGATGAATGTAACATGTTTTGTATTAATGTAAGTTAACTATAAATAAGCATGTTAAGCACTGGTCGAAATGTATTTTTGATACTAAATTTAATGGAATTTTAGCGTTGCATACTTTAAATAGTGTTAACAATGCGCCAATTATTGAAAGATCTCACAAAACTTAAAAAGATGTGGCTCATATCTGGGTGATCATGTAATTCTTTAACACTAGAACTGATTGAGAGTAAATTTACATCTGATATTTCAAATGTGAAAATTATGGAATGGAAACAAAATTTCTACAAATAACAAATTCAATTAGATTATCAACATAATTGGAAGTACATGTACCTGCTACTGCTTTTGCTGAAAAAGTAATGAAGCAAAGAAAAACTGCTTATAGGTCATTTTGACCTATTTTCGCGTTTCTAGCATAGCCAAGTATTATTAGTAAAGAGTATTTCTTAGTTTGAGAGAATTCAGGCTATTTCACTATATAGCATGTAATTTACATTATTAGTTTGTATAATTAGATGTATTAAGTGTAATAAATTAATGACGATCGATGTATTTGAAAAAAGAATTGTATCACAGTCATGTATGAATTACAGTGCAGTTTTAGATGGAACATGCTCATTTACATTGTGATTTGTCAAGCAATGGAGTGATGGCATCAACTTCTTTTAATAGATGATCTCATGAAGTGTGGGGTTGCAATACTAATCAAACAATCCCTATGAAAACAATGGGGCGAAATTTACTCTTAACTCATCCCACGATGATCCCCATTGGGTAGTAATGCGCGCGTAGGACCTTTAACTGCACCCGCCCATGCCCTAGAATGCAATTTTCCTTGTTGCAATTAAACAATTTGAAATTTTTCAATAAAATTTCGAACACAATTCTATATATGAAAGTTTTTTATATGCAAATTTTGTCTACAATTTGTTTTTGAAAAATATTTATTTAAAATACGCATAATGTGCAATTGAAAACATGTCAGCACGTGCATGATACGGGTGGGTAAAACCGGGTACCCGGGAGAAGTACTCGTACCCGCATATTACTACTGTGGAGTCAACGGATCGTCATTCCATTGCATCAATCTGCTTAAGTGGTATGATTGGAATCATCATTAAGTTCAAAAGTAGCAAATTTTGACAATTGAAGGCACTCATTTATTGATACATTATAATTAAGTTGAAATAATTTGATTACATTTCGTTCAAAAGAACAATCAAAAATACATTAATACAATACCTAATTCAAAGTACACCTGCAATAAAATTTACTATTCTTTTATAGATCTACATCAAAGACCCTAGAAAAACTTCACTCTGCCTCTATTACGAGGAATATCAACTTCTGTTAGTTTTATAAATTCCTAAGTAGAATTTAAAAAATAACTTGACGTCTATGACTTTGAACACAACACAGCACCGAAGATTAAAAATTGTTCTATTTACTTTCGGCGTAATACATGTAAACAGTACATTTGTTCTAAGACTAAATACCTTCAAATTCAAATAATACTGGGAAAGATAGTTTGGAAGTAAATTTCTTTGTATCATATTGCGCAATTCGATATACAAAGATCTTAGTCTATTACGAAATAAAGTAAGCAATTGACACATGTAAATAAACAAATTTTTCAAGACATCAAAAGTGACAATTTGAAATGACATTTGAAGTTTACGCGTAGGAAACTTCAAGTTAGCAAAACTTATCGAGTAGAGCAGGCGTGTTGAGCC
>CABFPE010000580.1:128621-176152 GCA_900660155.1 Hofstenia miamia
TATAGCACTGTGTGCTTTCCTCCGGATAAAAGTTTTACAGCACATTACACCATTCTATTTTCAACTGTGCACTGAAAGTTATGACTTATGGGTGCAATTGTAGCCAAAGGAAACTGGTCTCTGGTTTTGAGGTCAGATAACTAGAGACAAGTTGGTTGTGTAAAATGATATTGTAGGTAGTAAGGTCCTATGTGTCTTCAAATCCATGAGTGCATTTATTTCCAAATTGATGGGGCGCCATACCACCAATCATATAATATGGGTCTTTCACCAATAGTTAAAGGAAAATTGAAAATCACAATCCCATATCAAACAATAACATGATTGATGGGATCAAACATGTTGAGTGCGAACACGGGGAATCACCCAAAACTGAAAGACAATTTTCCCATATCAACAATCTGCTGTTTGGAATTTAGTTGCTGTACTTGCTGCAAAAGATGAACATAAATAATACTAATTGAACTGACTTACTAGGGTTTGAATAATTTCGAGGCTGTTTTAGGTGTTCTTGAGCAACATAGTTAATTTAACTATCAGTCATCTTTGTAATTTTCGTATTTTTTGTGGTGGCCAGTGAATTATGGTTTAAATATATATATTTTAAATAACTTTTAAAAGTGTATCAAATTTACTTTTGTTTTTTTAGAAAACACAAACAGACATATATATATATATATATATATATTAAAATTAGTTTTTATAGAAAAAAATTAAAAATCACATAAGTTTACTTTATGCATCGAAAATTCGATTAAAAGTGCTTTGTTTGCACCAATTCTTTCACATGAACTTCAATGCACATATATCATATTTGTATTTATGTATACAAATAGGAAAATTTAATATATTTGAAATTAAAAATGAGATTTCTAACAAAATGCGCTAATTAATTAGTGAGATATGCTAGGATAAATATATTCTGTCATCACTATAATTATATAATTTTGTTTACCACTATTTTTCATTGTATGACTAAAACAATTAATGGTCTTACTTTTGAATTGTTTAACTCTTTCAATAATACTGTAAAAATGGTAATAATAGAAATGTTATTTTCCGTTATGAGAATTATGGTTTCCCAGAAATTTTGGAAGTAAAAGAATTTGAGTGTAGGCCAATACAATTTTATTGTTCATCGTTCAATGTCACTGCTGACACTAAAAAAATATTTCAGTGTCAATTAGCGACAACTTTATATAAGAGTTTGTGAAACAACAATGAACAAGTCAAATTAATGGAAAACAACAAGAATGATTTTCTTTACATATTTTAAAATAAAAATCCAGAAATTCAAATTGTCAAAACTACTTTTCCAAATTGAACGAAATTCTGTCATTGACACAAATATGTCTCTTCATAGACAGTGTGCTTTAGTAGTCCTACATTAATAAATGTAATTAGTTCAATGCATGCACATAAATAAATATTCACATTGAATTAATCTTAAATTAATTAATCTCAAATGGAAATTAACAAATCCTCATTAAGATTTACACCGTTTTCATTGAGGGAAGGCTAAAATGTTTGAGTTACCCGTGTGAAGTACCATAGCAGTTGTTAGGGTAAAGCAAATTAAATACAGTTTTCCTAGACAACAGACAAATATATATATATATTTCCCGCTTTTTGATATGGAAAATGCAAAAAACCTTACATTTGGCGGGAAACGGTCCGAAATTTAGCGGGAATCGCACTTTTTCCCCAAAATACCTATTTTTTGGCTATTTCTCCCGCAGTATTCACTCGAACCTATTATATGAAAGTTTTTGTAATTTACTGTTCAAGCTATTACTTTATAACACATGTACAATATATCTGTATACCATATCGCAACAGTTTGCACACTATGTCATCACAATTTTTGAAAGGAACCCTGTTCCCTCGAAGTGAAAAAAATTAAAAAGCCATAATTTATCAAATTGAAGTTTTGTTTAAAGTTTTGTTTTAGTTGAATGGTCATAGATCAATTATGAGTTTTACAAATTGGGACATAATAATTTGATAGTGAAAAAGTAATAGGCATTGTGAAATTTTGCAGGCCTGACTAAAAAGTACTGACGTCACTATAAATTATGTTGATATTTGCAAAATTCTTTTTTGAAGATAGCATAGTGATTGAATAATTAAGTAGATAAAATGAGGATTAAAACAATATCAAAAAATATTCACTTGCGATAGGTACTCTTCCAGGGGTTTAAATAATATATATATATATATATATATAATATATATATATATACCAATATTACATAGTGAATAGAGAATGCAGTTAGTTATGCTTAGAGAACTATTGATAAGTGAAATATTTATTACGAAAACACAATTACATCTTTTTATACAATAAATAAACATGTTTTATATGGCCCAGATAGAAAAATGGGGTTAACTTTTAATCAGTGTCCATATGATACATTCATAGTTGCTTGGGATTATAGGTAATTAGTTATAAGAAAACATATGGGTTGAATTATAATGTGCAAAACATAACATTCAACTAGATAATTTATGGAATTAAGTTTGGCGACAAAATCCTCTATGTATTAGTACGTACTATTGCATTGATACATACTAAGTATTTTTTAGGAAACTTGCTTAAAGGATGAATTGTTGGTTAAATTTTTCAGTTTACTGTATTCTTTTGTGCATAGCTTATATCGGTCTACTGAAAATCACAGTAAAAACAGCAAAAATTTCCTAATCAGTAAAAAACAATAGAATATTCAAAGTTGAAAATAGTACAGTCACAATAAAAATCACATTACAAAATGAATTAAAAATTACAGATACCTAATGAAAAGCACATACTGACCAATAACATGCTGTACCCTTTTAATACCACAATACTTCTAAGTATTGTGTGGAACCTCACAAAGCTACAAGGTTTCTTAAAGTGGTGTCTCGAGCTGCAAAGTACGAGCGAATCATTCTATTATTCCCAATTGCACGTGTATTTGGTACACCTGATTTCGCTACAGCTAAAAATGTCCAAACATTATGATAGTGCCAGATAACAGAAGCACTAAAGTGGCAGTGACATTCTTCAACAAAGTTATTCGTAGATGGAGTGCCAAAGGGACTTCGTACCTTCCAAAATTCAGGATCACATCATGAAACGCTTCTTATTTGATCCTTCTGACAAACCACTTCGTAGTCTCTGATCCTAGTGACAAAACATTCTTTAACTAAAATTAATGAGAAAAACATGAATGCACTTATCTGCTTAACCATGGAAGGTTGGTATGAATTTGAATTTTGGACATCCTTGACATTGCTTCTTTGAACCTTTGTACTTTCATTTGAGTTGGACCTGCATTATGATTGTGGAGACCAATTTAATTAATGATTTCATCTCTAGCAGTGTGAAAACTAACACAGCATTTCATTTTCAGCAATAATTTCAAGTTTATGAAAAATATACCGATTGTATTTAAACAACTGCTTACTTTTAGCATGTTAATGTAAATGAAGTAATAGTCATTCACCATAAAATAACTGAAATTCGAAACGCATAATAAATGACAGTGCAGAGTTTATTTCGAAAGACTTTCAAAATGCTTTTGAATTGCTTACAAAATAAAGGAAAAGTCAAATTCGAAAAGAATTTTCTAAAAAAAATTCCTTAGTTGCACAAATAGGAACTCGAACAACTACCATTATATATAAAAAAACTAGAGAAACAGGAGAAATTAAAAAATATATTAGAGATTACATTTCTACCTAACATTAACAATAAGGAATGATCAGTTTATACATTAATATGGTAGACTTTTGGCTAGCAACAATTTGAGCAAATTTGTAAATATTTTGCTAATATCAATTTTGTGTCATATTGCTGCATATCGACATATTATTTGAAGAATAACTTTGTTATCTTGCTTTAAAAAAATTGTTTTCTTCTTTCTTTCTACCCTGCTAAAATATTTAGTCGGCAAGTTTTTTTAAAGAATTTCATTAACTTTCCAATGCAGTCATCATCTATGTTGTACAACACACTTAAACATGTTATAAAATGAGAAATTGGCACAAGCCACGCAAATTGGAATTGTGAGGACGATACTACATTTATTTAGGTTCTTTTCATTAAAACTTATTTGATCATTTTCTTGTGGAAATCTAAACAAAAATTACAAGTTTGATGGGACGATGATAATTGTCCTGTTTTTAACTATTTAGGGGTTATAGGTTATTTGTGAAATTTTCTGCACTCATGTCATTTTATAGTTCTTGAGCTTTCTGCTACATAATATTCCTCCTGGGTATGAAATAGTCTTGCATATATCAAGCTTCTGTATTAGAAACAAAAAAACATGTGGAACTTTCAAAATATATTGCGGAAGAGGTAGATGAGATGCCATCTTATTGTTCAAAGTCGTACTTCGTGAATTATTGATTTAACTGCACATGCATTATTGCAGTTTAATGGGTAGTTCAAATTTTATATAGAAACATTTTCAAGTAAATTAAAACGTTTTGGGGTTTGTACTTTGAAATGATAAAAACATCGCGCATTTCTTTACATGTATTGGGTATATCACACCGATCTCAAAATACGAATATTAGTGAAAAGACTCAAAATCTCGATCATCATATTTGATATTGGATTGTTACTTGATCATTCAATAAAGGACAATGAACTATTAATCTAGATAGGGCATTATTGATGACTAGCTAAAACACTTTTGTTCCGATTGAAGATAATCGCAACTGCAAGAAGAATTTTAAAATCTTTATTAGTTGTGAAATAGATTACCAGCCAGTGATAAACGAAATATATAAAATTACTCATTTAGGCGTTTCCTTTTTTAATAGATTTTGGAATAGGTGTGTCTCTTGTATGTAATCAGCTCTACCAAAAATTAGCCTGATAAGAAATAATTGAATTATATTCCAACTCTGTACTCCATTTGTATCTGAGAGAAGCATGATATTATTGATTTTTATGAGCAATTATACAACTATGGCGTTGCTAGAAAACTAATGTTAGATGATTTCAAAATATCTGTCCACACCTTCATACAGAATAGGAATTTGCAGAAGCACAAAACTAGTCAATATTCGAATGCAAATGCACCTATCATTTAATACTCGCAGAATCTAAAAGTTGAATTATGTCAGTCTGTTAAAATTAATACCAAATCAGTGAGCATTCATTAACGAGATCCCTAAAAATCATTAATACATACTATATCATTAGGAATATTAGAAAAGAATGGCCATCCACATACATTGATTAAGAATATTGTTGACCAAGCACTCACTTCAAAATTTATTGAATTTAACAAACATAATAACAATGATAAATACTAATATATTGGAAACTACCATATATTGAAAAACATCCAAAACCCCTAATATCTCGAATTAACAGAGTTAACACCAATCAAAGAAAATATCCAATATTTTTGAAAACAAAGATCAAATAAATCTACAAAATACTACATTCTTTTCTTGTTTACAAATATCATTGTGAGGAATGTAATTTTTCTCTCATAGAAAAACTAAGCGTCATTTTGTAACAAGGATCAATGAGCACCTACCAGGTCATCAAATGTCAGAAATATATATGCATCAACATCATGATGGAAAAAACAATTTTAATATAATAATGAATACGAAGATTGCAGAAGCTTTAATAATTAAGAACCATAACAAAGATCAATTATTGAACAAGCAACAAAGTAATATGAGCATATTAAATTTATTATAAGAGCATGAACATTTAAACATCATTAAATAGAAACCGGTATATATATATATATATATATATACTTTTTATAGGAAAACTTTCATAATGGGCATAAACCCGAGATGTAGGTGAAGCTGAGTAAAAATTGGGTGGGCAGGGCGGCGCTTTAATAAATTCAACTAAGTGGAAATTGTGGGCATATATGTAAGAGAATTATACCTATATTACTAATTTTAACTCATTTTAAAAAGAAATTGCATTTGAATGCCGTTTGAATGACAATGTACTTTGAGTCTGTATGATCTTTAGTGTTGTTGTTTTTTCTCCAAATGAAGCTTAGAAAGTTAAATTAACTTGAATTTTGTTTTTCTTGAAAAATATTCTTGTTTGAATTGCATTACAGATGACTTCATTCTTTCGAAACAGCAGACAATAGCGAATTCGAAAAACAATGATAACCAAGCAGAGAATTATTTTTGATAAAATTGGAGATGCAAAATTATAATATTGACTCAACTTTGTTGAAATTTAGATACAAATTGTAAATTTGATAACATCGAAATCAAATAATTGGCGTAAACAGAGTGCAGGAGAGTACTTTAATACCTGTGCACAAGCATCTCAGCAATAAACGCCAAGCAAACAGAATATGAATCGATTTCTATTAAGTGACACGTGTATTGTAAACACAGTGCAACGGTAAATTTATGTAAATGAATTTTAATAAATACAGATAAACTGAGTAAACACTAATCACCTTAATCATACACGTGCATTTGAATAAACCTCTTAAGGAGAAAGGTAATTAGAAGACGCCAGCTTTATCACTTGAAGTCGATCAAGTATGCGAAGACACAAACACCAAGTTCTTTACAAAAATATTAAAGTCATCACCATGCTGAAACTCATTTGCACATATCTAAAACCACGCAATGCGTTGGACATAAAATTTGCTTCATACACCAACAATTGGTAAACGTTAGTCAACTTTTCTGCTTATCGATATATTGCTAAGTTCAGAGCTAGACTAATACATTTAAGGGCCACATATTTCTAGAATTAACAATGCATTTTATTATCGGATCAGAAAATGTTGACACAATGTAATACAATAACTATATCGAACGCCAAAAATCTATTAAATGTTGATCAAAGACCGTAATTTTGTCTGCGATAGAAGGTTGCATTTGGCAGGATTTTTCGCAGCACCACAGGTAAGTACCCTAAGTAACCAAGCAAAAATGCTTAGGTTAAAAAATCAATAGTAGAGTTCTTCGTCGGTTATAATTTCAAAGTTTAACGGTTATTAATGCATATCAATTACCTTTCTGCCAAGTATTATCTTCATCAAGCCTATCGTTTTATCGTTTTATAGAGTTTTAGAATTGTAGTGCAGGATATTGTAGTTAATAATGGTTCAAAATATTTTTCCTACGTGTTAATGAAAATCGGTTTATATATATATATCAATATATATATCACTTGAATTCGACAAGATGAAAATGCCTGTCAAACTGCTGTAGGTGTCAGGCGTCAAATCTGTTCAAACAGCTTAACCTAATTAATTCAGGCATTCTTAAAATATTTTACGGTTGCTCAAAAAACTTGTAAACGTTTTTAACTCACAAACTAATAAAGATATCCAAAAATTCAAAACACCTCTTCCTTTTACGTCTTTAAATCGCGTTCAGTCGACACCCTTTGACCTCGGATTGGAACAAAATAGCTGAGATTAGTTATTGTTCCCATGGACTTTAAAAGTTATTATTACCTTAACATTAGGTATAAGTTAGAATCTAAAAGTTTTTCAAAAAATCGGATGCTTCATTGTAAAATATTAACACTTTCAAGTACTTCGGGCAGAGGAAAAATGCTTTCCATAGCAGTGGAGTTCATTCACCCATAGATGTGTCAATATCAATATCTCAATAAGCTTGGAGAAAATAGTTTGAAGATGAGGACAAAGCTGACTGTATTGATATGGTTATCCTAGGCTTAGGGCTAAATTAATTTCAGGCAGTTCAAGATCGAATTTTAAGACAGCAAATGAATTAATATAGAATTTACAAGTTATCAATTTACAAATTAACAAACTCACAAAAACATTTTAACCAAATGATTATTTGAAATTTAGTAATTATAAATTTTTTCGCATTGACTCTGTTTTGCGTTTTATGCATTACCTCGTCCTTTGTTTCTTCATCATTTTCATTCCAGTTCAATTCAGTTTGTTAATGATGAGGACGCCTCTGTGGCGTATGGGTTCCACTCTCTGATGAGGGCCTTGCAATGTGGACGAAATCCTATAAAATAAATAATAATAATAATAACAATATGTATTTATAGACCGCTACATACAAAATTGTTTCATAGCGGTAACAAAAATAAAATAGTTAAGAGAATGGAAGCAGAAAAAAATGAGCCTTTAACCTCGCTTTAAGTACAGTTATGGTGGGAGACATCTTAACACTAAGAGGTAGATCATTCCATACCTTAGGACTTGCAACTGATAACGCACGTGAAGAGTTGGACTTACTAACAAATGGAGCAGTTAATCTAAGTTGATCACTAGATCTAAGGTCACGACCATTATCACAAAAATCAAAAAGTTCTGAAATGTAACTCAGTGCAAGACTGTGCAAAGCTTTCCATACTGTAAGAGAAATTTTGTAAACAATGCGATATTGGACTGGAAGCCAATGTAGAGCCTGCAAAATGGGGGTAATGTGTTCTCGTGGGCCAATATTCATTGTAAAGCGAGCAGCAGAATTCTGTAACAACTGCAACTTATGGAGAAGAGTAGCAGGAATACCAAACAGGAGTAAATTGTATGCATCAATATAAGATGTGACAAAAGCACTGACAAGACGCTTAGATGTATTAACATGGAAGTAATGGCGAATTTGCCAGAGGCGTCGAAGTGCAACCATACCAGATTGGCACAATTTCACCACTGCTTCACGGTGGGAGAGAGTCGAGTCAAAAATGAACCCAAGGTTTCTGACAGCATTGGAAGGAGTAAGAAAAGCATCTCCAACGTAGATATCAAGAGAAGGAGAAGAACCACGAACAGAAGTGACAACCAAACCATCAGATTTGCCATCATTCAATACCATGTTGTTTGAAGCATACCAATTGCGTATATCAGTAAAACACATAATCGAGGCTCTGGTCATTGCTATTCCGATCCTATTTCTGATTCACGTTATGGGCAGATGGTTGAGGAGGTTTAGAGTAATCAAGACTGTTTCTTGGAGATTGACCACCGGTTGTTGCAATGACAATGAGACATCAAGACTAGCACTGACATGAAACTTGTAATTGGGAAGCCGCCGGTTAGAAATTATAGTGTTCAACTGAGAATCACGTTCGCAGATAAATTTGCACAGCATATTTTCGAGAGTGATACCATAATAAATGAACTACTGAATTATTGAAATACACTTGCTCATAGAATAATAGCTGGTTGCTGTGATTTTACGAAAAATTGATTTAGAAAAAGAATTTAAGACAAAATTTTTAATAACATATTTTTGAGATCTATAGAATGGGATGCCATAACGTTGACAGCCGCAATACAAAAGTACTAATTAATTTAGGTAACATACGTTACTAGTACACGTAAAGTAGCAAATGATATAAATATTTATGGATGTCTGAGTTTTATCAATATGCAAAAACTTTAAGGCACATTTTTCAAAATAATGCAAATAAATATTTTTTTAAACTCGATTAACTGTAGATGGTAACGAAATACTGTAAGCAATGCATATTGTAAACAAAGAGACAATCTCACTGGCTAATACTACCAAAAAATGGTGTATCAGCATTTAAATTTATTGCGGAAAGAGTAGTTGATAAGTGAACCTTTAATGAGTTTGTACACAGGCTAATACTACAAGAGGATCAGTTTTGCTGAATCGTCAAAATATGATAAATTAAAATGTATTTGTCGTAGTGTTGAGAAATTACTATTGCTATGGGTATAAAGATTTGGCTTGCAATGCCAAATCATTTATCTATTCCGTCAAATTGCAAAAGTAAATTAGTTTTTTTAGAAAATCAATAAAATTAGATTTTATTAAGTTCTACTTGACATGGATTGACTACAATTAACATAGATTTAATTTTATGGAATATTATATCACTTGCACTAGTGTCTTCGCTTAATAATCCAATAAATAAAGCACTTCAATGTGGGCTTCCAGTGAAAATATAATCAGAAAACTGCATTTACCATCAATTAAAACTGCTCCGAATCATTATGACAAAAAATTACAAGTTGTATATTTAAATGACTTTAATATTTAATGGCGGATATATCATTTTGATTTGATTAGATCCGCCTCGTTATCGATTTTAAAATGTGACTTGACATAAGCACAAAAACTCCCATAGTCATTGATTAAGTTTATCTTTTTTGATATGCCGCTGCTTTCTTTGGCTGACAGGACCAGCAGCTGTAATACCCGAAGAAAAATTTTCGATTCCCCGTACCAGTAGAATAGAAAAGCAATGTTTTCCATTCAAAGTTACAGACATAACGAATAGCCTCCCTACAACAACGAATTGTTAATGTTTAACAGTGGGCTTCTCAGTGAGTTATGAACATGATTCGGTTTTATCGAGTTTATATTGATGCAATTTCTTAAAGAAATTTGAGTCTTCTTCGATACATTGCAATAGATTAATTTTTTCGCAAAATAGAAAGTCTTTCCGAAGTTAAGTTACATATTGCTGCCAAATAAACCAAACTTAACAATCCTCCTTCCAAGAAACTATTTTGTGTAAGAAATTAAGGACGAATACATTGGGAACGCAAATTTTCGTACAACTTTTAATTGAATTAAGCGCAATTTCAAATGAAATTTAGGTTATAATTTAAATCAATAAAATGTGAACTCTGGTGAGGGTGTTGCTTTTATACTGCGACTGTATTCGCACAAACACAGAAACACAAAACTACACCCCTTTGCTAACGAAAACTTTGAAGTAAAGCAACCATTTCCTACAATTTAAGCATCGCAAAATAAATTTTTCAAAACCAAAAATATGTTGGTTGCTTCACAAAAGAGATCGATATAACTCTATTCAAATGGCAATGAATAGGTTAGTGGCGTATATAGACGAATGACTCAAACTTGTCTTTATAATTGAATGCGTGCGTTGATTAATGCTACCATAACATTTTGTTATTATTTCGGTAGTTTTATATGAACATACAAGAAGCTGAATAAGCAATAAAAACTCTGTTTTGCCCTTCAAAGACCTATATGAAGAATCATGTACAATAGGGGTTGCCGAGTCGATAACGAGTTCAAGCTCTTTAGCCGAAACCCGATTCACTAAGAAAAGTATAATTTACTAGAATACGCACGTGGCATAAACATTAGTTTATTGTTACTTATCACTGTTACAATTAAAAAAACACGGGTGCGAACATTAATATGATTGGTTGGAACGCCTGGAAAAATGTATACAAATTTACTGACATAGAGAAAATCACATAAAAACAGAGACTATTAGATAATTTGCATTTTTATGTTGAGTTTTAGATAACACTGCCCATTGCATATTATGTTTCGAAATATGCGAAAACATCGCTAGAAAAACGTTTATTAGTTTGCAAACTATTTTTAGCTTGAGAAATATAATGTGATCAATGACCCGTGGTTTGGAGAGTATACTTGAACTTAGCAAAAGCATGTTTTAAACCACTTCAGTTGAGTTTCGTTACTCGCATATAAATGCTTGTTTAATATTTCAAAGGTTTCCGTTAATATACAGAAATTAAGAAAAATAATTTCTTAAATATTCTCCTGTTTGAATAAAACAATACATTTAGACCAAAAGTGGATTACGGCACTCGAAGACGGCAGCTCATCGGCTGTAGCATTCCTTGATTTGTCCAATGCGTTTGGTCTAGTGCCTCATGAAGCGCTACGTCACAAACTCCCGACTACCTCACTGACCGTCAACAATCAACCCGTGTGGATAATGTCCTCTCACCATATCTACCCCTCCAGTGTGGTGTCCCGCAAGCAATTTTTCTCATCTTTATTAATGATTTGCTGACGGAACTATTCGAATCACAACCAGTGACCACGTCTGGTGAAATTATGCCACTTTCGTTCGCTGACGACACGCTGATCTGTGCATCGCATCCTGACCCTGCGATTGCCACTGCCTTACTGAACTCTACTCTGAAGATTGCCGCGAACTGGGCCAATGTCTGGGGCATGTGCTTCAACCCCAAGAAGACTGTTGCAATGCTGATCAAACGCCCTCACTCAAGATTTAACCCGCCTGGAATTTGCTTTATGAACAGCTTTATCCCATATGTACATACTCACAACCACCTAGGTGTTGTTCTTTCGGACGACCTAAAATTTACCACCCATGTATCAAAGATTTGCTTATCAGTGTCACGTGAATTGTTTGTGCTTCGACTGTTGCGCTGTTTTCTTCCGCGTCTACTCCTGCGAAAACTGTATATGGCCTATATTCGACCACATCTTGAATACGGATCTATCCTCCTGGCGGGCATTGGCCCTGTGCTGTCCCGCAAGCTAGAAACTCTACAGCGTCGCGCCATGCGAACCATCAACAATCTCGGCCCCCTTGACGCCACCCCAGAGACAATCTACAATGACTTAAGTCTGGACACTCTGTCCTACCGACGGAACTTCGGTCTGTCCTGTTTTGCGTTCAAACTTTGCCAAGGACTCTGCCCCCAGGCTCTGCTGCAGTACCGCCCCGAAGTGAAGACCTGTATCCATAATCTTCGCCGGATGAACTACGTCCCATGTGTCGCTTTATACCGTCGCCATGTCACGATAGAGCGATTTAGAAGATCCCCGTTTCTACTCTGCATCCAACTTTTGAACTTGTTACCTGATGGATGTGTGAATTTATACCCAACTATGAAAAACTTTAAGACTTTTCTAACTAATCTCCGAGCTGATCCACCATTTTGCCAGTTTCCTAATTTGTAATTATATGTTTATGTTATGTCCAACGGACTACCATGGTTAAATAAATGGTTACAACAACACCAAAAACTTTAAAATTACTGAAGCATCTATTGCCATTGGAGTGTTTAATATTGTTATTTACAATGATCCAGGCCCGTAGCCAGTATTATCACCTAAGGGTAGTCGACAAGCACTCAGGAGATGTTGATGGGACGTTATAATTAAAACAAAAATTTTATCAGTCTGTACACCATGTTAATTTTGTTGCATCCATGGGCGTACGCAGGATTTTCTGACAATCTATACCAGATAGATCTCTGCAACAATGCAATCAACCGTCGTCCCCATCAGGGATTCCAGCGTTGCGACGATCAACTCGAATAAGGAAAGAACCCAGTAGGCTCCACTATGGAAAAAAGGGTGGAGGAATGTGATGAAATGTTGTTGCTTACAGACTTCAGTCCGATGTCATGTTTACTCTGGTATGACACTACATGTTTGCTGGTGCTGTGCTTATTTATGTATCTGTAATTCTCGTATTGCTCATTTTATATTAGTAACGATCTGACTGCAAAGCTTATAAGAATAAAGCTAATTTATGCTTATTGTATTACTTAGTTGATATTCGGAATTTATCACAATTTATTCTTATAAGCTTCATGCCCAATGTCGACTCCACCACCGGTTACATCGACAACGTTGGATGCTCGGTTGTTCAAGTCAACTAATATAAATAAGCACATTTATATAATATATAAATAACCACTTAAGACTTATTTTTGAAATAAAATCTTCCACTTTCAGTTGAAAAACGAATGATTCCACACAACACCCAATAACAGTACCTATACGTAGCGTACACTGTCTCCAGTAAACTATGTATATAGTGAATAACACTAATAAGATCATTGCAGGCCTGCACCCACGGGGGTTAGGGGGACGAACTCTTCCCCCTGGAAGCTCAGGTAACCCCTTCTGGACAACAAAGCTTAAAGCGAAATCAGCATGTAAAAATGAAATTTGTTAGTTCAATTTTGCTCTCAATGTCGTGAAGTGCATTTCTAAGATCTATTTAGTCAGTATTTTCAAAAATTTTCGTTGGGCCTTCGCTTCGCGTTTGGTCACTTACTTGATCACTACTAGATGACCTCACTGTGATGAAATGTCGTTGCTTACAGACCTCAGTCCAATAATGGATGCATTAAAATCTATTATGATTAACATACATAAAACTGTTGAGATTCTCACTAAGGATGGGGGATGCAATGCTATTTAAAATTTAATAAAGAAGTTAGCCTTACACAATCATAATGTTGCAGCCAACGAACTCAATTTTTCAATGGGAAACACATGGGTGGTAAATATATTTTGCAAGTAAAATTCATAAGAATATTCCCATATCATGGAAACGCCTTGCCGGGTCTCCAAACTCACTAGGCGCAGTTTTAGAAATACAAATGAATTTGAGATTTTTTTATCCTTGTAAACAATATTCTTTGAAAAAACGCAATAAAGTTCACAGCATTCTTGAAGTTGCAGCAAAGAGTGAATAAATCTATATTTTATTCAAATCAGTGTTTTAAAAATGCTTAAAGCAGACCAGGCGCTGCTGGATGTCGTGACTAACTGAAACAAATACAAAAACCTCTCCAAAAATTGGTTAATTCCAATAGAAATGTCACCAACTTAAATCTTAAAGTTCTTTCAAGTTTTTGTAAGAATTTTTAAAATCGTCACTACATTTTGAAACAATAACAATTTTCTAGTTAGCATGAAATTATTGGAGATTAATTTGCTTAAGGTAGGTTTTCCAGTCTTCAATCTGCAATGCAATGCAATGCGTTGATTGTGCCTTAAAAACAAAGCAACCTCAAAAATAACCGTGGACTTTTTGAGGAATAGCATTAGAACATCGGTGTTTGGCAGTTATTTTTCAATCTCAATGCCGTTAGCACAATGAATTAGAGAATGAAAACTGAAAAAAATATTTAAGGCCAATCTCCAATAATTTTTATGCCAAATATTCGCGAAACTGCTCCAATATTATGCTTTAAAAACCAAACTAATTCATTTAAGATTGTAAACGACCTTGAAGATGCCCATAAGAAATAACTGATAACTAGCAATAACTTTAAATTTACATTTAAAAGGGTATATTCGATATGATATTTCTAGGACGAGGCTGTTTTAGTCTATAGGTTTTTTCAAAAATATCGTGTTTTCTCTAACTAATGCCAATTCACAGCACATTCCTTTTGAGTTTTAGAAAATTGCAATGGGTAATTTTGAAATAAAACTGCCACTCCTGGTTAAATCTAAAACCACTATGTACATTTAATTGAAACAGTTTTATTAATTTCTTAGATAATTGTTGAGTTTTCTTTGTATTTAAACAAATGGATTGTATTAGATTATTAATATTGATATTTTTCATAAAGCACTTTATTAGTTTTCCTTGTGAAATGAAAGCTTTGACGGTGATATTAATAAATTCCGTTGACAAGTGTGCCCTCCAATCAATATGCTTCTAATCAACGCTTTGAGCGTGAGATAAAATTATCCCTCGTGAAGTTTTGCTTTGATCTTTTACAAATTACACAAGATTTGCTTGTCTCTTTCACTAGCTGTTTCTTTTGAAACACTTGCGTCTGTGACTTTGAAGAACCTTGCTTCATCACCAATGTGCACAAAATATTGACACTTGGATAAAATATCAACGTAAAACAATAATTCCAATTTCACCAGACTCTTAAAATATTTATGCATTAAAAATTTGTTAACGTCCTACATTTGAACATTTTCTTTCAATGAAATTCTTACTATTTCACATTAATTCTAAACTTTCCAAGAATTTGTCAAAATTCAAAAAACTTATAAATTCTGATCACTAACTCAACAACAACAAGACATTTAGGCTTAAAAAATACTATTATAATTCCGAAATAACGCGTATATACAATAGGGTGATCACTTTCACTATTAATTAGTTCAAAAAATAATATACACTAACATTTCAAGTCAAAGTCTATATATTTAGTTGTTTACAATTTTAACTTAGTTTTCTATGATTATGATTAACATACATAAAACTGTTGAGATTCTCACTAATGATGGCAAATAGTGATAATAACAGCATGTTCAATACTTCAAACAATCTTGCTTTCCTACTACAGTTATTAAATTTATTACATTTATATCAAAAACTTGGTTGTGCGTATATTTTGTACTATTTTAGCGACCAAAGAGGTTACCAGCAGAAACTCAAGCAAACTCGTAATGGGTCCCTTAAGCAAAGAAGGACACAATCAAACTGAAACAGTTCATTTCATTTGAAGAATTAATTAGCAATATTGAAATTTTGAAAAAAATCTATAGACCATACATTAGTAATTTTTGATTTTGAACATAACGACAAAAATATATCATTATAAAAACCATAATTTATTTATTTACATGCATAGGGTGAGATACAGAGCTGGATATGTTGGTTGATGCATTCAATATTGTGATACATCAATTCAAATTTTTAAATGTCAATTGAATTTTTTTAGTTTCAATATCAACTATAAATAATCTATAAATAATTTGCAAAATATATTAAACATTTTAATAGTCTTTTTCTTATATATACAGGATTTTGCAAGATACCTTTTTTTGAAAAATTAAGTTTTAATCGTACCTGGAAGCATTTCAAGGATTTTAAAACTATATACCAACAAAAGCCGACCAATGATCACGCAAATTCTCTGAAAGGCAGGGGCTTCCAGTACATTTACAAAATCAATTGAAGTTGAAAAGTGTAATCCCAATAAACTAAATAAGATCACAAAATCAAGGATCTAGCTTATCAGAACTCAGCAAATTTTAAACAACAAACAGAAATGTCTTAAAAGTTGTGATAAAATGCTTTTCAAATACTGAAATTAACACTGCAGATTGAGAAGATGATCCAACTAGCTGTTCGACTAGGGATCTGCGAATACTGTTTTCTACTTGACACAAATATTTGCATAACACTCGCGAATTGACTTGATTCGAATACAACCTACATCTACACTTTTTTAAGTATTTCAAATTTCAGGAATTTGTGATGCAAAAATAATGGACAAACGTAAAATAAAAAAACCAATGTATTTATTCTAGAAATTTAATCAAAAAGGCTAAAACATTTTCAGCTTTGTTTTTAATTGTGTGTTCACTGGAATTGTATATTTAGTTAAGCTCACTACTTTTAGTAGGTCATAACTCACCGCAAAATTCGACAAAACATATTCGAGTCGAATCGAGTTTTCGAATGTTCGCAGTGCTATAAGTTCAATTTAACAGTCTTAAAGACCTGGTGTCCATTAAATTCAACAAAATATTAAGTTTTATTACAGTAAACTAGTCGTCAAAACTTTCTGACAATACTACAGGGTAATATCCAAGGATGAGCAAAAATAATGTTTGCTGCAATTATTGATTGTACATTTAACAATTATTGTTGTTCAATGCATATAATGCACACCGCCAAAATAAAATTTTTTCAGATGACTAATACACAGTGCAAAAACCGCATTGAAAAAAGCTTTTTCAAACATTGGAAAACATCGAATCTGTTTCGAAAAAGTTACAAGAAGATCACTGTACTTTGGAAGAATCCAGACTATTATTTGACGCGCTTTTGATTGAATATCCTTCAATGGAAGATCACCTGTCTCTTGATAAATTTGCTCGTAATCTTGAGTTTGAGAAGGATTTCTACAATTAAATTTCTGAAGAAATAGTCATTGATGGCAAAAACCGGAAGCTGATACGTGCGTTTTCCCAAAAAGTCATTCGAGCAGAAGCAACCGCAACTTCATTTGCTGATGGTGTTTTGGCGAAAAAGAAGATTTCATCGAAACAATTTTGTTCACTTTCTTGGTTGCCACCTATATCAAACAAGGTGGAGAGAGACTTTTCAATCAAGTGAGGTTCACCTACAATGATTATCGCACACGGCTCTTGCCAAGAAACTTGAAAAGTGAGATTTTTCTCCAATTCAATCAAGCATTTTGGGACACGCAAGACATTGCAATGTTCATTTAATGTTCAGATTCGTGTACGTAATTTGGTACAATTAAATTGATTTTTCTGCCTCCATTATTATTTTTTGAAAAGACAATAATATCAATAATTAGTTGCTGTATTTCGCGTTGATGCAATTATTGATTGTTATACAACAATACTATTGCAATACAATGCTAATATCCACGTTGCGAAATTGGATTTAATATATTAAATTAGTAAATATGCAGTTAAAATTTCGGTATTTTAAAAACAGCGCAGAACTCCAGGCCTTTAAAAGCAATATTTTAAACATAATTATAAATTATGTAAATATGAAATATGCTGTTTTAGTAAACATAGACAAAAGACTGGCATTTTTCGTTTATTTTCATTCCAATGGGCTAGAATCATATCAAAGATTTGTTATTAACTGCATGAACATGCAAATTATTGTTGTTCTCAAATTTATAAATGCGAATTGTATGTTGTTTACATTAACACTTCAATTGTTTACACCAGTACTTTTGATATATTTATGATTGGATCATCATTCAGACTTCGGCGGACAATTTACAAGAGTTATTGGATTCAAACTGCGTTATGTGGTACTACATTACATTCAAATGCCAAGTAGTTTGATGTAACATACAATAAATCAGGGGCGGATTCGAACAGGTTTAATCTACTTATGCAAATCACTAGGATTCTTCAGAAAAACGGAAATCTTTATTAACATATTTTGAATTATTAACCTGTCAGGGCAGAAAAAACATTTCTTTTGTTCATGCAATATACTATAACCCTAAGTCAAAGTTCATTGATAGGAACCCACATTATAGCGATAAGAACCCGCCTGCAAATGAGGTCCTCAAATAACATAAATATGATTATTGAATCGTAAATTACAATATTTTCAAGGGATGCCATGTACACTCCTTTGCAATATCTGGAATATTTTTGATTACTTTTAAGAAGAGTTCAACAATGATTCTAATGCTTGTTTAAAATTGAGAAGACATGAATTAATAAAATAATAGCACAATGTGTTAATCATCTTGATTAGAAGAAACTTATAATTAAATGTAAAAGGAATATAATATATTATGTGGTATACAACCAATAATAACACCGGTAAATATTATATTGATAAAAATCTGCAGAAATTTTGCACACTAGCATAGGTACAGGTACTGCAAACAAGACAAGAAAAAGCCTTTTTCTAACCGAGTAAATCCAAAACTCTAAGTGGGGGAAAATAAATTGTAAATTATAATTTTATCAATATTGGGTTAAAACTTTGTCTCACTTTCCAATGTGTACTTATCAATTCCACTATAAAAGTTATTTAGTTATAAAATTATAAGAATATATTATTAGCTACGTAATTATAATGGTAAAACATACTATATTATACATTATTGTTTATGAAGTTTGTCATAAATTTCTGAGAAAAACCAAGGTATATTTGAATGAAATGAAATGTAATCAGACGAATCGATGTAATTAAGCTTTATTCTTAGAATGTATAAATCGATTCCTTCATATTCGAAGATTTAGTGGTGCGAATGTAAAATATCGTTGAGACAGAAGAATAAATTAAAACTTCTGCTGCTACATGTAAAAATGGATTGGTTTGAATTAAAACTAAAACTTATTAAATTATTGATTAGTTTTAATAGACAAACAGAAAAACGGTTAGTTTCGCTTCAGTTAATTCCTCTTTTACTTCGATCAATAAATCACATTTAAATGATATGGAAAAATTTGACGTTTCTTAAAATTGACACCTCCTTTTCAAAACTTGACAAACAATAACAATAACGGCTTTACTGAATTTTAGGGATGCAATGCTATTTAAAATTTAATAAAGAAGTTAGCCTTACACAATATAATGTTGCAGCCAACGAACTCAATTTTTCATTGGGAAACACATGGGTGGTAAATATATTTTGCAACTAAAATTCATAAGAATATTCCCATTTCATGGAAACACCTAGCCGGGTCTCCAAACTCACCAGGCGCAGTTTTAGAAAGACAAATGAATTTGAGATTTTTTATCCTTGTAAACAATATTCTTTGAAAAAACGCAATAAAGTTCACACCATTCTTGAGGTAAGTGAATAAAACGATATTTTATTCAAATCAGTGCTTTAAAAATGTTTAAAGCAGACCAGGCGCTGCTGCATTCAACCCCGGCTCCTATTCCCTTGGTTAAATTTAAGAAAAGGTGCGATACAAAGCATTTGATGCTCAATGTTATGTGTGAATATTCTGTATACAGTTGTTTAAGAACTGTTAAATTCAAATCGCATGCAAACTTTTACCATATCATCCCATAAAATAATCAAATGAAATGCATTTTCCCATATCATTTCCACATTCCTTCCATCTATTGAGAAATTGTCAAGCCCATTAATGTTAATTGAGGTTTTGGATGAATAAACCTCTTTCTGTAGTGTGCTCTGACACGTACTGTCCTGATGATACACTGTGTTTTTGAAATTTAGAAATTCTGAGTACGCAGAGACATTTATTGGTAAATTTTAATTAAAGAGTTTGAAAATGCACATATAAAATATTACGCAAATGTGCGACTATGAATAAGTGGCACGGTTACTTTCTCATTTGGTGCTAATAGTTTTGATTATAAAGTAAACACCTATGTTGACTTAACATAAATTTTATTAATTTTTGCTCGTCGAAACGCTTGAGTCAACATCTCAAGGCGACCCCTAAGCAGACCACACCAGGATAGAAAATTATATAAAATATATATATAAAATAACTTTAAGACATTACGAAATAAACTTAAATGTAAAATTAAACAGAACGTAATTGTATTACGTTTGATTAGTAAAACACGGACATTCCAATGCTTAACAAAGATATCACAGAAATTCTGTATATAGATCTTAGTTATATAGGAAGGCCTAAATAAAGGCTACCGCAAAAATTGTAACAAGGCTTCAGAATGTTCCCAATTTTGCTCCAAATTTTAAATAGATTTCTTAAAGCTCGTGTCTCTGAATCGAAATGAAGATAATTCGTTTTACCTATAATTCGCGTGTAGTATTTGTCTGAGGTGTACTCAGCATTTCTAATTTTGGAGGATGCAGTTTGGATAAAACCTAAATGTAAAAAAAATATTTCTCATTTAACAATTTTTGGAATTAATCGCATGATACCCAAACACAACATGGGATCATGGTTAAAGGTTTTTATATTTCATTAAATATAATATTAGGATAAAAACGTTAGAATGGAAATAATGCAAAGTTGATGGTTGAATATGCATTGAAACCGTTTGTCACTGCAACTATCAATGTCAAAAATGCATTCCCTTTACTACATGTATTATTAGAACTGTCTGAAGCTAAGCACAATTCAATGTTTGCAGAACATAAAAGCTTGCTGGCAATCATAGATACAAGAATTGCAGTGTTTGCTAAAGGATAGTATCCCATTGTTCATTGATCATTAAAAGCTAACACCATTCCTAGGCTGGGCTTACTAACAAATCTTCTAATTTTCAATAATATATCATGTGACTTTGGCATGATTAAATTGCATACTCTGAAAAATCAAAGAATCTACTTTGCAGAAATTTAAATAAATGGTGAATGATGAATTGACGAAGTAAGTACATTCAGGTGTTAAGAATTGATAAGCAATTTTCAAACTCTTAATTATAAGTTGGACATCCTTCCACACTATATCTTAAGCAGTCAAATTATTCATAAAATACTTCGAACTCACGAACTAATAAAGATATCCACAATCTCAAACACCACACGATAAAGAATATGTCGCGACTTTTATAAGAAGTTCTTAGGTAGGCTATATTGAGAAAAAGAAGCAGTTGCGGTTGATTTTTGTTCTATGGGTATTAGGTATTCAATTTATCTGTAGTTATCACGAATTTGAATGTTTTTTTAAGAAAATTTGATTTTTCATTAAAAAATAAATAATGCTTTCAAGTATTTTAGACACAATAAAAAATTTTTAGCACAAATGCTCAGCATCACATGGGAGGACATTTACTCAAAGAGGTGTCACTCTCTGAAGATTTTAACATTTTTTGTTCGACGATGTGGACAAACAGTTTGTGCATTTTAAAGGACACCAAAAAATTCAAGGTTAACATGCCGACCTGACATCATGAGACTTTGCCTCTTAGTACACTTGAGGTCAATCCCTCCAATCGCATACAAAGGCAATTGAATCGATGTTAGATTCAAGATGAAATTAAATTTGGTTTCTTGAATTGCTTTCCTAATGAAATTAAGAGTAATTAAAGCCATGTTGGATTAAGTGTTTGATTAAACCGCTTTCTGTACAGGTTACATTTAATCTCCAAACTCTTTATTGAATATACATTACGCTCAAAGCATTTCGGACCTAAGTGGCAACCTTACGTAGTTTTACATTAAAGATGAAAGTTTTGGTGAATTTTTACAAATGCGCAATTGTAAGCAGATGGTTTTTAAAGCGGCGGTTTGAAAACTATGTGGATGAATAGAACGGCAATTTAAGCGGTATAAATGTAATCCCTCTAATCAACTTGCGAAATTGAATTATGCGTATTTATTAAATGACCCGTCAAAATGTCTATAAACGTTCTTGTCTGTCACAGCAATCAGAATGCGGTGTGAAAGGTATACTGCAACATAATCAAAAACATTTCTCCTCCACTGCTTATCAACTTCGAAATATAACTTTAGCATACAATCACTAATTTATCTCAATAGCAAGCACTCCTCAACCGAACATACCGTCAAGGTTAGTAAAGAAAAAATCACTCTATGATCCACAATGGTGTAGAGAATATCCAGAGTTTAACTACATCGAAATTCATCAAGGTAACTAAAAAATTAGCAAAATATGAGATTACAAACACATGCATATCACTTCATAAATTCTTAAAATATTGTACAAATCTCAACTTATTATTAAATTTGATATTTCACGTAGCTAGTTTCATAAAAACATTAAAATACCTAAATACTTCATGTGTTTATTAGAAAAATACTAAACCTAATCCTAACCCTATAACCCCAACTCTTCAAACTTAGTTGTTTTATGAAGGTTTTAAGTGGAATAGCAGCTTCACAACTTTACTGAAATTTTAGAGATTTCACGAAATTCCTAATTACACAGTCTTACTGTATCATATATATATATATATATATATATATAGAAGACGAACAGCATAACTTAGTCTTAATTTTTCACTCTAAATGCTAGTTATCGCGTGACTAAGCCCAACAACCTTTTCCACTGAATTTGCTTTTGTGCTATATTTTACATAGCAGGCATATTTATGGAGATATTTTCTAGGTTCCCCCTGACAGGGGAATAGAAAGAAAGCTAGACCCCTGATTAGAATATTAACAAAAAATTTAAATTTACAAAAAAATCTTTGATACTGGAGAGAAAATCTACATCATAGGATCAATAATTTAAAGAAAAACCTCTGAAAACTTGTGACCCAACTTTATGGCCAGTGCTCAATACTAGAGCTATATCGATTGTCATCTACCAAGAAACATCTAAACCATCAATTGGCAAGCACATAAAGCCAAGTAATAGTCACTGCTATAAGACCTTTTTCAAATATTGCAAGGATTGCTTAATAACACTATAGCTCGACTTCTACACATTAATTATGTTCATGTGATGGTCAATTTTTTTCTGACGATGAGCATAAATGTTCTGTTATCTCTTACTTTAACCTGTATCTTCGATTTTTTCGATTATAAATTAATCTTACTTATTTTAAAATCAAAATCTACTTTCGTTTGACATCTGAAACCTAAGTACAAACTTAACTTGCAAAAACGTTCGAAAATAACTGCAAACCTCAGTGGTGCGATAATTTTTAATGGACGGGAATGTACATGTACAATGCATTCCTTCTTTTAATCATAATATTTTCATACCTTTTATCATTGTTTCGGATTAAACTAAAAAATCTTGACAGCGGATCCGCTACAAAATCTAGAGCATTTATGTGTGTTGCAAGAATGTATTTTAAAAAATTTATGAGTGTCAAAGATGGACGCGGTGCAGTGCAGTTCGGGTACCGAACTTCAAATGTCACGCGGGTTGCGGTGCGGTTGGCATTATTTTGTTATACGTATCTGTAATTGTAAACTAATACAATAATAATTATAATGCGAAATCTATATAATATATTTGACATCATTCACTCAATTAAACAAAATTAATAGAAAATCAATTCGGTCATTGACATTTTTTAGCTTAATTAATTGAAATGACGCCGCCTCGTTTGAACCAATCACATACGATATTTAGAAAAAAGCGGGTGTGTTGCGGTTGAGGGCCTACTCACTGCGGTGTGGTGAAATGCGGTTATGAAAAATTCCACCCGCATCCATATATGATGAGTTTGCATTATTACACCTTTTGCAGTTAAATTACTGCTTAATTAACAAATACAGTAGACATGATTAGTGATCAGAAATTCTACGGGCTAAGGATTAGCGATTTCATTTTCTATATGGAAACATACCAAAATCACACTATTTTATGCTAAGATATTGTTGGTTGATTATTATATTATACTATAGTTGAGTATCTCATTGGTGAACTCTCCAATTTTGGAACCAGATTAAGGTTTGACATGACATATTCTTGATGTGGGGCCTGATTTACGTAAAACATTGCATACATAAGGATACGATTTAAGTCAAAGTCACAGTATTTAGTGTATTTATAATAATAAATAAAATGATAACAATATTGTGTACGTTTGACAGAAATGATTTAGTTAAGAGCAGAAGAAACAGATCTACTTTGTGATTTGTGTTTAAAATCGAAAACGTGATTTAGGATTGTTTATGTGTGTCAATCAATCAAATTTGTTTTGACAATCCAATGCAAATAGCTATTTTTGATGCCATACAAGTTATTACAACAAATATTTGTGGAAATATTTAAACAAATTAGGAATGAATTTAGTGGTGTTGTCTACAAACATTATGTTTAAGTCGGGACACTGGCGTGCTGCAAAACTGTCAATGTCGTTTGCAACCATAACAATTAGGGAGCCCGCCCGGTTAGCCAAAATGCCAAAATATTGTATTTGATTATGATAAATTTTAATTTCACTTACTTATATTATGATAGATCCCGCCTAAAGTCACGCAATAACACTGAAATTTAGTAAACAACGAAATTTAATAGGAAATTTACTGTATTTCAATGTAATTATGAAGTATATAAACGCACGAAATTTGCAATTGTAGGCTTAAAATATAGTAATCAGAATCAAATATTCGGTTGAATAATATAAACTGAACAATTTTTTTGGATGTGAAAGCAATCTATTCAAAATATTGAGGCTCAAGTTCTAAAGCAAAACATACATAATGGTACACTAGCAAAGGTTTTACACTACACGATACATGAGAAGGGAACAATAAATTGTTAGTTTTCAAACGAAGACATTGTATAGGCAAATTATGTATAAGAAGTAAATTTATAAATGCATACGTCATATACATATTGTTAAATTTAAATGAGACAAATCTAGAAGCATGTGTAAATTAAACACTTCAATGTTTGCCTCAGAAATGGAAGCAGTAACCTCAATTGGTGACCATGACCGGCTTTGACCGGTCCTTACATTATAAAGTACCGGCTTTGACTACTTTAGCTGGTTTCACCATATTTATAGGTTGAATTCTCTTTTGACCGGTTGCGACCGGCATTGCTGTTTCGGCCCGTTTTTTGCTTTACATAATGCATTTGAGCACTTGAAAGAACGTGTACTGAACGCAAATGCTTTTGAGTTATCGCACTAACGCTAAATATTTCATTATTCGTTTAAAGACACAACCCAAAAAATCCAGACAAATCAATCAAAGCTCTTAATATTGCAAATTTTGTTTGAATATTGGTAAATCTATGTAAATTATTATTTCGTGATAGATTTTAGTAATTAATTGCACGTTGTAATTACTTCCAAACATCGATGGTGATGATTTTGGATCTTAATTTTAAGCCTAATTAATAAACAAAGCTTGATCCGGAAGTGAAAACAATGCAATCAAGCTAAAAATATAATCTAATAATGAATTATGGAGCCTTTAGTAAAGGCAATGAGCATGTTTACTACCAGTTTTTATAAGCTCTAAATCATTACTATTACGATTCATTTGCAATATATAACGGTAAACGTTAAATGAAGAGTTACAATTAAATATGGTAGATACTTAGATCCCTAGAGCTCTGGCTTACATAATTTATACCACTGAATCGACATTCAATGTTCAATGGAACTATTACGTTTTGTATTGATTACAAAATAAATAACCTGACCCAAGTTAGTGAATTGCATATGTAATCTACTAAATTCTTCGCCCAATTGTACAGTGTACATAAGTGAACATTTTTGTAAATTACAGCGCATTTACAATCATATTTTAGTAAATATAATTATGGTAAGTGTCATGTGCTTTCGCAGCTTGAGATTTGAGAAACTCTTAGATTAAATTAGGTGATCGGTGTGACCCGAGACACATCTCAAAGCGACCGGCTTTGACCGGTGAAGTGACCGATCCGTTCCAATGGTCAGTACCGACCGGTTTCATCCCTGGTCTATCTAAGTATTTATTGCAGAAAACGTTTTCAAATTATTCGAAATTCTAGCATTTGATGAGTAAATTGTTAATTAAAAATGCAATATGCTTTGGTTAAAGGATGACATAAATATATACAAATGAAATATAGAAATTGACAAAAGCGTTGTTAAATAAACAACACCTTCCATTTTAAAATTATATACAAATGCTAAGGAAACCTGATTATTTCATTCATTAACAACATTTTAAGGTAAATGCATCAGGTAACCTAATGACCAATTACAATATAGAAACTTCTTCTGGAACGTCTATCAATCAATCAATCAAAATTTTCCTTCTATTTAAAATAAACCGATTAGGATCAAGAAAAATAAACACCAAATTATCAAAGTATCCAACTGCCAATTATAAGATCGAAAAAAGGAAATGTTATATTAAACAATTTAAAATGTTGCTAAGTTATATAGTTCGAGTATAAAGAATTTCCTACTTAATGGAATATTAAAAACATATTTGATCCAGGCAACTTAATTGAGAATTGCAATCGGTCCACATCATATGGAACATGTCCCAAATGTGCAGTCAGATTTTAAAATGGAATACTATCCGTGGCTACATGATAAGAAAAGCCGCGTTTGAGAATCGAATTTACACTTTTAGTAAATCAATTTGCGATAAGGTTAATGAAATAATCTTTATGTTAAAAAGAACTGAGTTCTTTATTAATTCAAGGTTTACAATGCCTTTAACTATCTCAGTGAAGTAGTTTTAAAATAACTGTTAAGCGAGGTAAGAAATTGTAATGAAATTTTTGAACATTTGAACTAATTTTGTGCATTCATATGTGCAAGTGCATGTACACAACTTGTGACAAACTCCAAATTATAGCATCGTAAAGGAAGATAGGTACAATGCTTCAAGTTAGTTTTTACTAAGTATATCTTATTTTAATGATTGACACGTGATTATGAGATGGGATACGATTTTTGACTTGTAGAAAAACGTTTTTGAGCCATTTAATTGCTAATTTCGTGGTCTCTTTTTATTCCAAATAACCATTTCTGAATTTTCAAGCCAATTATACACTTTGTTTCGAAAAAAACGAGAGGACATACCTTGAAAATTTTGACCCAGGCCCGTCACGGCCCATTTTAATTTATGCCAATTCGGCCCATTTTCATGATCTCTGCCAACGAATTTTTTCAAATATTTGTTTACTAGACAAATGTTGGGCATGTTAGAAATCTACTTCGGAAATTGAAAAAACCTAATTTAATTTTTAACAGAGTTAAGATACTAATTTTAAACTTAAAAATGCTAATTTTATTTTTAAAAATATTCCTTATAAATTCTATGGCATTCACTGCACTTGAGCTATTTTGCATGCCCTGTTTCTTAATAGTTTTCTTGAAATGTGGACCATTTCTTGGAATGTTCGGTCTAACCTAGCAAAACCCAAGTCCATATCTGGGACAGAGTACCTTGTTTAGGGCTATAATCAATTCTTGTCGAGATGATTATCCCAACATCAGCATTTCCCTGCGCACATTGTGTTTGGTATGTAGCATGTTCATGCAAATGTATAGAAATAAAAATCTTACATTTATATGTATATGTGTATATATATATATATATATATAATATTATTCTCGGATATGGGCAGGTATGAGTAATAAAATATTCTTTTCTCGGGCGGGTGGGGCATTAATTTTTCAGTTTTTTGCATTACGATCTCAAAATAATGATCCTAAAAACTATGACATTTTATTTAGTTGAATTATCAACATTTTTTATTTATAACAGTTTGAGATTTGCCAAATTGAAAATTCCTGTTACATCACAAAACACTACTTTTCAAGTCTCAAGAAGATGGACATCTGTATTATTGTATGTGTGGAGAATACAAATTTACTAGAAAATGATCATACCTCAAATTTTGATTTGAAAATAATTTATAGTTTTTTAGGATTTTAAGAATGAGAGCGTGTAGAATATTTTTAGCATTTCCTGTGTTGAAAAAATGCTCTTGCAAAAAAGTTGGGCATGATGTATACAACAAAAGCGTAGTATATTATACAGCTTTGTAAAAATTTTACAAATTTTTTAAGTACTATGTATGTATCTATTTCTTTTATGAAACAAACTTGCTTGGTCAAATTCTTACTACCCAATTGGAACAAAACTTTGTGTCTTTAAGGTACATATACAATTTCATCAATTAAATTTAAAATGTAAATCAACATTTTAATGCTAAAATTTCAAAAAACAAATGGAAATCAAAGATTTAGTCAAAAAATTTTCATCAATATTTTGCATTTGTCTACTACTACTTGAATTTACACTTACTTAATGCTTAAAAAAGTTAGATCTTCGATATATTGTTTCCAATCAATCTAGGATTCAATTTAATAAAATTTATTGATGAAAATGGCGAAACTTTCTCTCTATTCGTTAAAAGAAATAAAATCTAAATTCTGAAGAGATTCAATGGAATAATTTATGCCTCAGGAGAAAATCTATAATGTTTTAGTAATTTCCAATAAGGATTTCAACAGGGGGCCTTTTTAGATATAGTATTCTGCAATTTGAGATTTTTTGTGCTTGTAAAATACTTACCAATCTAGGCTTCTCTAATGTATGTGAAGCCAGTATATACAATTTAAAAAATTTAGAAGCTAATAAACAACTATTATTAGCTCTCAAAACAGGTTTAGAGTGTATTTCTCATTTTTGCATTCATATCAATATGAAAGCACCTTGAGATAGAGAAGATTCTCCTCTTTCGTTTTTTCTCTTAATACATCGAGGTATGCTGCGACCACCTGACCTTGAGCACGGCACGCCTCCATGGGTTTGGGATATCTTGCACATATCAAGAAAGAGTCAAAGTTCTTTTGTTTTGCTTCCATGGGTTCAAACCCTTATAAATACATGAACATTAGGTAGAGAGAGAAGAAAAATTGTTAATCTTTTCAACAACTTCAGCCACAGCAATACGCTGTAATTGAAATTTTCAAAGTTGCATTAAATCATGTTCCCCAATAGATCTGTGCATGCCTCACAATTTTCAAATTTGTTATTAGGTTTGCAAAAAATTCGATGTAAATGTGCTTTAAAATTGACACCAGGCTGTTTAAGGTTAATACCTGTTGTAGTTATAGAAAAAATCTTCTTGATGTAAAAGAATTTGTAGATGACTTTGAAAATGAGTTACATTGTATTACTGATATATCTAAGGAAAACAATCGCCGTCAATTATTTGGATGTTCTCCTCTCCTACTTTCTCACCACCTAAAACCCATTCATTGCTAAATTATTTTTAAAAACTACGTTACGAAAAAGGAAACCATCTATACTATTTTCAAATACATAGATGCTTCATTTCAACACTATGTGGAAATATATCAGTCTATTATTAGAAAAAACAAACTAGATGATCTTGAGTCTTAAAAGAAAAACTACTAAAAACATATAGATTATTTCTGCAGAATCCAAATCTTCACCTAGTTCCTCAAGATTAGTCGATCAAGTATACTGCAATTTATGGTTATAGTAGGTCCTAATTTTTTAAGAAATGTCACATTGTTCACTGCAGAATTGATAAAGGAAAAAATTCTTTCGCCAGACATTCTTAAATAAGTTAATGAATGTTAAAGACACACATGGCATAGAATATAACGTTTAGCTTGATGGGAATTACCCGAAGTCCTTTGGGATTTCCAAGAAACTCATCCATCTATAAACATAGGATTTACTCCTTGAGAAAAAACTGGTTCATATTCAGAGATGCCTACTGCATGCATTCAAATTTATATATATATATATATATATATATATAATGTTAGGTTAAAAATAAAGAATATATGCTGAAACGTGAATGTCGCCAATCTGATCTCAAGGTTATGATGTAAACCTTAAAGTTGTTGTTATACTTAATGCCGATAAATATTAGGTTCATTTGTATGCACAAATCAATTAAAGATAGTGTTTTCTGCTTCTATATCTGCATTGATGCAGACACCATTGCCATTTTTGCAATACATGCAGACCTATTTATTTATAAATATTCTGTCTACAATTTCATTAAATATCCAGAAATTTGTCAGTGTTTAGTCAGTTATCTAAAGTACTGGACTCATTTCTTAAAACTTTACGAGATACTAAATATAATTTATGATAAACATCTCCAGTTAAATATATCAAGCAAATCGTACATATTTGATACAATAAATATATTTTTAAATGATCATTGCCAGTGTTAAATCTAACATTTAAAAACGTTTTAATTGAGAATGAAAAAACTATATTTGCAGAATGGATAGACTTTAACAGAGGCTGCTTTCTAGCAAATAAACTACAATCTGGGCATCTATTTATTTCCTATTATCAGGAGTAGCTACGATAGACATAAGTGGCAATTACCCACCTAAATTTATTTTCCCTTGCCCATCCCAGTGATGACCATATTCATAATTTGCTTAACGGGATCTCTTAACAGATTGGATAAAAAACTATGTAAATAAACTCTAAGATATGTTAACTGATCCGTTTAACAGATCTGTTTTATTATTGCATTGATTAACCAAATCCGGTAGCTAGTGAAGTGCACGAATTTTACCCTCACCCACTACACGAACTTATTCAAAAGCATCATTTTTTTCACAAAATACATCTCAGTTACAATGTCATTCGTAAGAAAATTTTCAGCAAAATTACTAAAAAATCTGTTGAACTTAACAATATGCAACAAAATTTCATTTTAAATTTTTAAGATCATAATCTCCAGCGTAAAGATCTCTGTGGAGCACAATTTTTATCACACTGCACTGCAGCACATATCTTATCTTCCACAGTTCACAACATATCGTAAGTAGTTTTTGAGCAGAATTTTTTAGTAGGCTTATTTGGGGCGGTAGAATACAAAACGTGGGGCAATATGGGGCAGATTGCAACAAATAGAAATGGGCTCAAAGTCTGTGGGGAGGGGCAGGGTAGTTCTCAAAAATCCGCCCACTTCCATCTCTGACCTAGTAATTAAAACCTTCATATGATTGTCATTATAAGGATGGATGAATATAAACTATAGGATGAGACAACTCGGCCTTGCCTGAAAAGCAAAATTGAAATGACTGTGTGCTTCAGAAAGGAAATGCTACTACAACATTTTTAGGCGAACTAAATTCAATCTGCGATATAATGAAAAACAATGATCCTATTTCATGACACGGTTTTAATGGAAGAACAACAATCTATAATATTCCAAATTCTGTTTTTACTCTCTTTTAGGATGTGGTCATGTTAAAGTCTGCAATAAATAGAAATTGGTCAACTTTGCTCTAGTGGAAAAGAAAATTATTAAATACCTTCGTTTCACTTCAACGCGAAAACAAAGATTTATTTTAAAAATATAACCGGTTATCCAAATCTTCAATGGAGTTAGTTTTACAAATGGATAAATTTTACGGGGAATTTATATACGAAAATTTCTAGATCGCTCATTCATTTTATATTCAATTGAATTTTGAAATTCAAGGCTACGCAATTAATTTTCCAAATGAATTTTCAATGAAAAACTTTTCATGTTGTTTAAAATAAACAGTTGCTTTAGATTTTGTAAATTAGATAATTTCAATTATTTCTCATTAATTTTATTTTACATTTCCAAAAACCAATTTCAAAAACAGTTGAATATTTTCAAGTAGTTCTAAAAACCACTCAAAACACTTTCTTTATTAAATCAAAATCAGAAAAAATGATATATACTCACACTTCCTTAAGTAAAATAGCTTGAAGATTACTATAAATTTACATCTTGAAATCTCTATTTTTCATTTAGAATTTCATATTGCGTGAAACTTGCATTGTATTTCGTAATCACTGTAATTTTCCCACTTTGGAATAATAATGAATAGAGATAAACCAAAACAAAAAAGCTACTAAACTGTTCCAAAGTATTCCAAAACAATATATTAAGATGGGATTAATGCTCAAGTAAATGGAATAGTCGAAAAAAATGAAACTGGCTAAAATAATAATTATTCAAGAATTGTAGAAGATCAAAATAGCATCATTACCATAGGCTCAAATATGATATAGATATATCTTACATTGAACACTTGATGGGTTTCCTGCTAATTATTGAAATCATGTTTAATATTTCATTCTTAAATGTCTGCAACATTATTTATGTCTAAATGCTGACTAAATACAATTTTATATAATTATATAATTATTGCTTCACAATATAATTATATAAAATTGTATATAATTATATCTTAACAGTTTGAGATATCAGCCCTATATCCAGAAAAGCGATTTTAGTAAATATGTAATGCTTCTATGCCCTAAATTGAAAGAATTTCAGTCAAGTTTGTTTAACACAGTTGATTGATGTCATTAAAGAAATAATTGGAAATCATTTCTTTCCATTGTATAATAATGTTATAAGATAATAATATAATCAAATATAATATAATGTAAGAAAGAATATGATATAATAGAATTATATTAAAAAGCATAATTATATATAATTATATAATTATATCGTAAGAATTTTAGCTTAATTGCTCTCTTGCGCTAATCAGTAATTTCTTTTCTTGAAAAATATAGTTAATAATTTTTCATTAAACACGCCTTTAGTAAGCATTGAGCAATTATTAAATAAGCAAACAAATTCCATTTAGGTTATCTAATAAAAAATTTATTGATATAGATTATGTGAATAAACAAAGCAGGCTTAGAATCATTTAAGTTAGTGCTTGGTAAACATCACATAATTTTTTGCATACTTCAATAACATTTGAAGTAAAATAACAGATACGTCACTAACTACGTATAACTGTAATGTTAGATACAACTTAAGACTAGGTTTCAAAAAAAATACGAGCAGTTTTCTCACTGATTGATAAGTTTTTCGGTTACAAAATTTTCTCGCCTTAACCAAGAATTTCATGACACAAAATGGGCAGGGAAGGGTAGTTTGAGAGTGGGAGCACAAATTGTCAAATATGTGTCTTTGGAAAAAAATATTTAGGAAATTTTGAACCAGATGATCAGTTGATGGAGCATGAAGAAATATATGAATACTAAAAGCCCTTATAGAAATTAATAAATTAATACGGCATTACTTCTGAATTTTTTTAATAAATTTGTAGGAATTCTAACATAAATGTATAAATCATTTGTATTAAGCCTGCTAATTATAAAATTAAGGAGAGCGGGGCACTATACACATTAGAGTAATTGAGGATAGGGTAGATTTGGGAACATAGATACAGTATATCTATTAGAAAGGAGCAGCTTAATTTCTTATTTAAATATCAATACATATTCCAAATTTCTCAACAAAATTTGAACAATGTATAATTCTTTATGTGCCGTGATTCTTTTGCAATGCTCATTGGAAGAAAATCGGGTGACTAGCATGAAAATATAAAATGTACACATCCAATTGTTATGGGATTTATGTAAAAATAATCCTTCTAATTTGGTAACACTAAAAATTTATTTCTTGCAGCTGACACTTTTGCAAATGACTTTATTTTATCTTAGGTACTTCAAAAGAGACGTTGGATCCTCTGCCATTTTCAAAGACTTCACTTAGCCTACAAAAATAATGAATTATTCTACCTAATTCTAACCCAAGTGTTGGAAAATACTAAATATATACATTTAGGTATGAAAATTTCGAATAGAGAATTTAAACGTTAAGAGTATATAAATTGGCAATGATATGTTGACTGGGAACCCACAATAGGTATATGTAACCACGGTTACCGTGTAACATGCACTGAGGGCCCACAATGTGGACTCCAAGTGCAAGGGCACTACACACATGCGTAATGTGTGCATAGGTAAATCCTATCCTGATTTTGGACCAAAACATGACAGTGATTGATGTAATATCGAATAGATTCATTGGATTGTATAGAATGATTTTTAAAACATTGATTTTAAGTGCACCGCTGACAAGATAATAATAATTAGAGCGGTTTTCTACCAAAGTATAAAAATTACCTAGAAGTGCCCATTTTGACTTTTTGTTAAAATTGTAGAAACGAATTTTTTTTACCCTCTTACAGCCATGAATATAATTGCAATTATCTACCAGTTTAAGAGCTCTACTAATCAAATCAGGTCAGTTCTTCTCAAAAGAAACCATACCAATTTGAAAATGAACAGGAAAGTGATCTTAACTTTCAAAAAAGTATGCAAAGGAAACTTGATTTGTCTGTTTCTGAAATTTGCATTAAATTAACATTGTCTAAATGTGCTCTCAATAATATGTCTAAAATACTCAAACCTGATAGTGACATGAATAGAAAGCGTAAGGGCATTACTTTTTAATCCATTTTGACAAAATGTCAAGAAAAACAAATGCAGCTTACAAATGGCTATGCCTTATTCTACATTGACTAGAGTATACTATTCAATTCCTTAACATTCATTCTGAATATAGTATTTTCATTTCCTATGTAAGTGTAAAAGAGTACATACGGTCTGCTAAATGTATATGAGTAGATCTTCATGGTTAATTTGAAGATGTAGAACCTTGAAAGAAGACATTGTTTATGGTAAACGTAAGATTGTGAATGCTGGTTGAAAATAGAAACTAGTATCAAATGTCGAAAAAAAGTCTTAAGATCTTAGTATCTGTTTGAGTAACAAAGTATATTATAGCTTGTTGCTTCGTATCTAGAAAATTGATTTACGTATGTAATCTTGTCAATATTATATTTGATTAAATGTGGATTCTTTGGACTAATGCTAAATGTCCAATTTCTATACAAAATAATATCGACTAGGATGCTCTAACAATAAATATGTATTACTATCAAATAAATGAAAAATGTAGTTGGAGCAAAAATTTTCAAATAAAATGTTAGATCTGTGTTAGCATTGAGACTTGCCTTAACCATTGAAACTGCTTGAGATAGCAATTGTTGTCTTAATCTTCAACTGAGATTGCACGATGTAAATGCAGACGAGAAATATTGAAAATATTGGAGAAATTTTACATTGGAAATAATAATCTTCCGCCTGAATAAAGCAATGAGCTATAAATCTTTAGATAAATAAGCAAAAAATAATGATTTGTTTACACTGGTTTCTTCATAATTTATTAAATTAAATTTGGAATATAAAGGGATTAAAGAAGAAAGGAAAATTCAAGTGGGTGTAATTACAAGGAGTTTATGCGTGTGTTCTTTGAAATGAGAAGTTGAACCGATTTCAAAGGAAGGAACAACATCTATCTTGGCATTTTGCATGAATGATTTAAATGGTTTTATTAAGTATAAACATGCATGTCCTCACCAAAACTTAAATATTAGATTAGGGACTGGTTGACATTTCGTGTCATAGAGATTACAAGAAACTTGGTGTATGATAATAATCTAAAAAAACAAAGTTTCTGTTTACAAAATTATCCAACAAGGAATCTATCTAAAATAATATAATGCAATCAGCTTTTAACGAGACTTTTCCAATAATACGATACAGCTGTAATAACACACTTATTGATTTATTTAACTAACAAAACATTACAAATAAACTGTCAAAATTTTAAATAAATCATGCTATGAAATAATTATCGCTTTAAAGAATGTTATTTCAAGCGTTTAAGGAAACATTTGCCTGCAATAAAACAATTGAAAACAAAAGAAAATATTAATATCGCCATAACACAACAACTACAGCTTGGAAACATGATTGGTCAGCGCGTTGATGTGGAAAATAGTCGCAATATCAACATTAGCATTGTTCACATTCAAACTAATAAACATATTGGATACTATGTGAGTCATGTTTATGCAAGTGGTAATTAAACGGTTAGTGTTCAACAAACACTTATTGTGATGTACATTTAATTCAATTTTTAGTTGGATAAATAACATTTCAGGAATAAAATTCATACCTGATAACAGAGTTTTAACAAAATTTAGATTCAACATAAAACTTTGTTTATAAAACGATCTTTGAAGTATTCAATCTGTGATGATAGCCATCATAATGATCATAAGACATGGAGAATGAGAATGATTGCCGAATATTGGAAGCCTATTAAAATGTTTACCACTAAGGCTACACATTTTGGTATTAATGATAATATTTGATGACGTAGTTGAATATATTTTATCTTAATTAAATCTTAATACGCATTTTGGAGTAATTTTAAAAGTGATGTTAAAGTATATTTTAATTCTCTGAGATAGAACGAGTACGACTTTGAAAAGAGAACTATTTTGAGTCGTTTTCTGCTGAATAAAAATACGTGGACCAAAATAGAATTGGAAACCGAAAATAAATATTAAAAACGATTTGGTGCTTACGTTATAGACTATAATGAGTGCACACATTTGTCAAAATTAACTCTTGCTACGTAGAGATATATTAACTTTATAATAACAATTTAATTGGTAATGAGCTTAAATAATTGTGTTGAAAATCTTTGAAAATAAGTTAAAGTAAATTAACTCAGGTGAGAAATAAGTGGCGTTTAAAGAATCCGACATAATCCATATATTTACTTAAATAGCAAGAAATAGATCGAAAATACCAATATCCATTTTAATAGAGACAGTATCAGCAGCTCTGCGCCAAAGTACTTCACAAGGGGACTTAATATTTTTATCATGTGGCGATAGGACAGCGCGCTTAAAATGATAGGAGATTTACATAAGTCTTTATTCGGCAAAATATTGCTCTGGGACAAGCGGCTATCGCACGGCGCTAACTTCAAACAGAATTATCTGCAAATCCAATAAAATATCATTTATTAACATAGCAATAAATGTTTTTAAAATCGCTAATTGGGAATATGACAAAGCCAAACCGCCAAAGAGAGAAATGAAATAAAATTTAAAAAATTGCGATATGACATGGGGAAAAACAACACCGCTCTCTTTGCCTGCTGAGACTGGAGGGCCAACTTATCGCAAACAGTAGGGACACCGCTTATGTTAATTATATATCAAGTAAATTTCTGTCAATCTAATTACGCCATAAACGAATCACATTTGCGATACCTTTTTCAATTGCGTCCACGTGTTCGCCGACGAACTAACGATCCCCTGCGTCTCTCACTTTCTAATGCCCACGAAAGGACTTTGCCCAGTTGATCAGTTCCTAAAAGTTTGAAGCTATATTCATATCCAGGGTTCGATTTTACAACATTGCCAAAATTCAGATCCTTTCAATAATCTAATGCTAATATATTGCAAAAATATATTGACGCAGAATTTCATCACAATAATAGATATATTATTCGAAGGTGTTTTCCTTAAAAAATAACCGCTTAGCGTGTTACTTTTCATGTTTCTTAGCTTAGCTTTTAAAAAGTAAGCAACAATGACATTAATAATAGTCTTTTACATAAGAACACCTAACTGCAAAATATAATGGGAGCATATATTTATGCTCTAAATTATAGTAGTCCATGATTATATTTGAATTTAAAAGTGTGCGAAGACCAATTGCATTCATCCTGTTTTGCAAAAACCTCATCAGAATAGTTAAATTCAATTCCAAAAAAGTTCCGCATTGATATTATATTGTACTCCTCAAAAGCACTATAAGAATTAAAAAATAACTACGACGACAGGAGTATATTTAAATAGAATGTGGCCATATGCTGTGAAACACAATTTTCCATACTCAAGCACATTTACAATGGTTTTGACTAACCAACTAAAGCAGGATTAAAAAACTTCTAAAAAATTTGATACTGATGTCAAACATATTTTCAGTAAGTTCGCAAATTACTACTTTGGCAAAAGAGCGATTTTCTCAGCTTAAAATAGATAGTTTTTCATACATCAAAATATTCCAAAATTATATTGCTAGCAAATATGTATTGCAACAATATATATATATATATATTGCAATTTTACATTGCACACCTAAACTGCATTTAAAATTAGGAGAAAAATTTAGTTAAAAATATTTTTTCCTTATTTCCATAAAAACCCCAGATTTCCAGAAAATGGGGTATTTTAAATGTCCAATGACAATTCTTGTTTATTTGTCGACAATATGTACCTTAATTTCGAAAATACTTTTACTATATCAACACAGATTATTCTAGCATATTTTAAATCAACAACATTTATTGGCATTTAATCATGTATATAGAATGATTCACTAAACATAGAAAGTACGCGTTCTGCATGCCCAATTTCCTAAAAATTATGTTTTTATCCAATAAGAATTGAACTAAATACTTCATATTTCAACAAATACGACGTTTTTTTTGAAATTACTTAAAATTCCGTAAAAACTAATTTATAGTAACTTAACGAAAAAATAAAATATTATGTTATTGTGAACGTGATAAAATACAAAAACACTGATTTTTGAACAATAAAAAAATTGACCTAAATCACAAAAAAATATTTAAATTTGCTGAAACAAAAATGTCAAAGACGTTGAACAAATCCCCCCCCCCCTCTAAGCACCTTGTCTCAATTCAGTAACAAAAATGTTGTCAAGCAAATCAAAGCTGAACTCCCTATGTATATTTACAAACTTAAATTATTCAGCTAGTACTATATCAAATAAATTCACAAAAGTTTTAAACGTGCTTACGAGTGAAACATTGTTCTCTCATATAAGTAATTAAACACTAAATGGATTTCAGGAAAATACAGGTTATAAATTCGAAACATTGCCCTCTTTAAGTAATAAATCACATTTAGGTCACAACGTGTGCAACCACAGCCATTACTAGATGGCTGTGGTGCAACCCAGCAGCAAGATAAAAAAGCAGTTAAAAATTTTGAGAGGGCACTAGTAGTCTTTCAACACCAAAGTAACTTAGTAATCACTTAAGTTGAGGTAATTCTTGAACTACGTTTTCCCAATGCTTTCTTTATAAAAATCAGAACTCATCTTCTACATAGTCTTTGGTGTTGAGATTAAATTGCAGTATTCCTATTTCACATCTATTAAAAACATTTGACATAGAAATAACAAAGGGCTTCATTCTCTTCAATGACAATAAAGGCAATAATATTCTTAACTCTTAATGAACATAAATCAGGACATTATGAGAATGAAGTGACGTAATGCGGATTACTAACCTTAAAATGTAAAGCTTTTTTTCAAAATGCTCGAAAATCGCAAACTGATAAAATATCCAAAAAAACCCTAGTCACCACAGGATGGAGGAATGTATTATCTTTCATTTCGCTTTGAAATCCACCCGCATAAAGACCTTTGACTTTGAGCACAACTTGAGCGATCTGGCTACAATTTGCCTTATTTATCTGAACCTTAGGTTTGGGTAAAATTAGTAAAAAATCGGAATTTTCATAAAAAACACGTAATAGTTGAAGTACACTTTATTACAAATGTTCATCATTACATGAAAGCGCGTTGATCAATAGATTAGTCAACCTTTCTATAGGCAATTTTTTCAGAATATGGACGATAGTCTAGAGGATTAAACAATTTTTAATTACAAAAAATAATTAAATTATAAACACTTTTGCCTTCAGCGAGATAAATTTTTCATATAATGAAGCAAAGATATTGCTTCTAATGCATGAATTTGCTAAAACTTTTGCAATAAATTTTCAATCTTGCTTTAAAGATAACCTGTAGAATTTAGGATTAAAAACTACTTCTCATTCGTAAAACTAAGCTCTATTTAGCATTGATGATGATAAATTAGATGATAGATTCAAACGCGAATCATCCTTTTTATAGACAATCATTCTCCTGCATCAACAATAAAGTTAAAAAGAGAAATATTTCTTATAAAAAATTAAAAGTTTATTAATATTACATAACTTTGATTTATATGTTGAAAGAATCGGAATCCAATGACAAACACGCATGATAAATGATTAATGAATTTATGATTGATTCTAGTGGATTGTACAGATTTTTCCAATCAGTTATCCTTCAATAAATATCATTACATGGCGATTCCTTTAAAATGCCACTGCAAAATTAATAATTTATCCACACATTTACCATAAACATATTATTTGAATAATTCTTTACAAAAAACCAATATGAATAGAAATTCAACACCATAATAAAATGTGATTTATACTGAGAATATTTCAACTGTTTATTATACATCAGTGTTAAGAAAAAATATTGTGACTTTTTACTCTTCTTTTGGTGATACGGTTTGGTCTCTGCTGAGAAAACTTACCCCATTTGTGCTAAATAAATAATGTGCCCCAAAATGTCTGGTGAATAATAAGAACGTTTAATTAAAATTCGCTGTTCCTTCTAATAATAAAAGGTGTCAAAAATCCGTTATATTTCTATCATGGGTGACATGTTTTCACAACTAAAAATATTGAGAACAACCATTTCAACATTTTGTATGTAAATGAGAGCATCCTGGAATGTAAATATCCTTCGGAAAAATTGCAAATTTTCTATGTTTTCTAATGGAACTAGTCAAGTTAAGTTCAACTAATCCGAAATTTAAGTTTAAGTTCTTTGTTGTAAGAATGCCATTGCTTGTTTTATTAATTTCTCCACTAATTTGGGGAATACATTTCAGGATTGTAAGAAATTAAGAGAAGTATGAAAATGTCCAATCTAGTTTTTCCCAAAAACAATAATTTTATGGCATCTGGATAATTTAACAATTAGAATGTAACATGCATTAGGACTATCATCTTTTAAGGATTACAAATATCAGAAACATAACAAATAATCGCATGAAGCATAAGTATGACCAGGTTAAGTATTATCCACAAATAAATCCGATATCGTAGTAGTTTGTTTGAATATTTATATCTAAGCTTTGGATAAAGATTGTAATAGAATTAAGTTAAATATCTCAATACAATCACATCTTGTAAAATCAAACATAAATAACAATAAATGTGTAAATTAAATTAAATTATTATAGAATAAAAAGATCAATTAGATTGAGCTAATACAGTCGTAGATCTTGAAAAATCCGCAAAATGCGAAACCTGAAGAAAGAAGAACACAAATAACTAATAAACTAGGAAATATGATACATTGGAACTTCACAGACAGTATGGGTTAGATGTAAGAGATAAACTATATTAACATAAGCCGAAGGGAGTAATAGAGAATGAGAAGGTTAAGATATGGGATTTCAAACACACATTCGGGTGTGATGAACTAATCAAGGAGGTCAGAGATAGTAGTAGACGAATGAAATGAAATATCATAGTAGAACGAGAGGACAGAAATGTTGAAAGGAAAAAAAATAACATTTCCAACAATAGGAAATTGGTAGAAGAAATAGAGACATCATGGAAACGGAAACAAACGAAGTAGTTATAACAGTGATCGGGGCAGTAACCAAGAAGCAACGTTAAGGATTTAGGCTTAACCATATGGAAAGGGACGGTAATACAAAAGGTAGAAATGTTACTTACAGCTTAAATGCTGAAGAAAGCCATCAGACTCCCTGAAAACTGTTGAGTTTTTCGAAAAGAGATTCACGCTAAAGTCTAGTTGATGTATACATGCTGGGAAGTTGTCAATAAGTTAAACATACAATAGAAATATATAGATACATTGAAGAAACAAGTAGAGATTCTTGGTTGGAGTTTCGTTTAGAAAATTGTTAGTAGCAGTTAGAGACAAAAATAGATACAAGATATAACAAATAAATGTAGAACACAAATAATTAACGATTAAATTAAAGCTAGTGTAAGAATACAACATAAAGGAAGAATACAAATAATGTCTTAACATTAAAGCAATAAGCACATTGACAATCTCAATCATAAGCTACGCCACAGGATATGAATGAGATGAAAGAGTTTGATAGAGAGGGCGCAGAAAGGTCTTCAACCTTAACGGGGCTGATAAGACAGCAAGGAAGTAACTTATTACTAAAGGGGAGACGTTTTAGAAGCAGAGGCAATCGACTAATGGAGAACGAACGTTTAATTAAGAAAGCATTGTATTTCAAAAATAGAGAAAACGACCATTGATTATTGATGGATAGGCAGGAATTGAATGGTTATAGTAATCAACACAGGTCTAAAAAGCAATACTATTTTAAAATATGAAGCACTGATCATGGCACCCGAGAAACAGTAAATTACGACCGACCAGATGAAGATAAAATAACCAAAGTAAATGCCTAAGGCAAAGTTTGTACGAGTATCGTGTAAATGAAAAAAACTAGATATCGAATATTTATATCTTCATTTGAAATAATTTTTTGCTTGAACATTTAAAATTGGAATGGTAATCTCATAAAAGCATCCATAAAGCATTCAACCCATTAAAAATTCACCGCTAGAAATACATGTTTATCATTTATTTATATGGAAATCTGCCATTTCTCAGAATAGCTAAAATTTTCCCATCGTCATTAATTCATTGAACAAAATGCGGGAGAATTTCGTAATGGCGTGCATAATTGATTTCATATCCATAATGCAAAAGTTGAATCTCTAATATCATGTACAAACAATTATATTAGCGGCATCAATTATAAATCCCTCCTCGTAAACATTCTTTATTGCAAATTAACATCAATACAGTAATTGAAGAATTTAATATTCCATCATTGTCTGGAATTATATGGGAAAACTATCTTAAAAAAGATTCAGATTACAGCTGATGTCGGGTGTGACTGGAGGGAGTACGATATCTACTAAATGAAGTGCAGAGGCACATCTAGGGAGTTTATATTTCTATCATGGGTGATATGATTTCCAAAACAATGTTTTCACAACTAAAAATATTGAAAACAACAATTTTAACATTTTGTAGGTAAAGTGAGAGAATCTTGGAATGTAAATATCGTCGGAAAAATTGAAAATTTTCTATGTTTTCTAATGTAACTTTTCATGATCAATGGAAATTCAGTTATATTTTTATTCAAATATTTGATGGACATCTTCGATCACTGTAAAATCTACAACATAAATGCAATATATTCATATCAAACTTCAAAGAGTCGCAATCAATGGAAAATGCTTTGAAACTGCTTATGTGACTAAAATTGCTTTATTAGTGAAACATCTTGCGAGGATCCCCGATAATATAGAAAGAAGTAGAACACAGATTTTGTACAAAGGACACACATATTTAGAAATAAATACTTTTGTTTGACGAACTTTTAGGCATTAGCTACTAAACAGAAAATTTATGACAGTCATCACTTGCTACATCCAAGCTTCTAGACTGGTAGAAATTAGTTCTATGAAAAGTTCTCTATTAATATATTCATTCTCTGAAAACATATCCACTAATAATAACCGAGCTTCACATACTCAGGGTTGGCACACTAAAATGATATAACTGGTATACTGCATATCCTGGTTATTAAATGTGCATGTTATGGGATTAGGGATAAGCAAAAAATTCAGTGCAGTGAGCATGGTGGTGAGAAAAAAGTTAAATTTAAAAAGTTTCGATATTAATTGGTTGAGTGAATGAGAAATCTAAACTATTTCAAACACATTTTTACTCGCGGCTTTATTAACTTTAACGGATTTTTGACATCTTTTATTATTAGAAGGAACAGCGAATTTTAATTAAACGTTCTTATTATTCACCAGACATTTTGGCGCACATTATTTATTTAGCACACATGTTGCCTTCCAATATCATGAAATTATTTTTAGCGGTTTTTAAAAGTAAACCTTAGCCAATGTCAAGAAACGAGTCCAAATAGATAATTCATTTCCATTAACAATTGCAGTTAAATCCCATCAAAAATTAAAAGTTCAGGTTTTAACAATGTAAAAATTTTACATGGCATACTACAAAGATGGTCCAATTGTCAAGTGACCAACAGAAAAGTATAAAAGTAGGAAATCTTAATATGCGCTATGTACGTATGATCAAAACGGTCGAACTTTGCCTTATATTGTGAACTCTATTCTCTGTCATTCATTTCAATTTTTCCAAGAGCGTACATAAATGAATATCTGAAGGATATTGAAGGAAGATTTACACCTCAGCAAAACTAAGAAATGGATTATATAAAAATAATCGTTCGATTCATTTAACTTAAAATATTGCATTAAATCAGGGATGAAAATTTATCAACACAATTTTATACTCTATTTCCAACCATTATTCTAAAAAATAGGACATTTTATCAACTTCTTACCATTAATAGGGTTGAATAAAATTGTATCTGAAAACGAACAATCCTTAGAGTAGGTCGGATTGTGCGGACATATCTTTCAAAATCAAAAAATGGGTGAGGTTGAGTGGTGCAATATTTGCGATCTAATGATCTTAATGCAAATTTTTTCTTTTATGCAGTTTATTCAACAACTGCGTGCGCTTGATTATTTAGCACAGTTCTATTGAATCACGTAATTATGCTTAAATCAGAAGCGTAGCCCGCCGATAGAACTTAGGGTGGGGGCAAAGAATATTATATAAAAATTTAATTGCAAGGGTCTAATAAGCTACTTACTATTATATCTGAGGGGAGGGTGATCTGTTTTCAATCTGGGGGAGGGGGGCTATGCCCCCCTTGTAGCTACGCCACTGTGTTAAATAATTATAGTTATATTTACATATCAAACAAGGTTGGAATCAGAGATGGACATAGAGCTTACAGTTTTCTTCAGGAAATTGAATGTCACCAACCGGTTCAAGTCTACATGTACATTGAGTTGGCATTACCAATCAAATAATAATTATTACGTTTCATTTTTTTTCCATCTTTTTCTTGAAAATATATTAAATATTTCTAGTTTTTAAAAGCAACAATTAAATTATTCCAAATCTTAAAACATTCTAAAGTAAAAGATTCCGATTTTTTTCTTGTTGGAAAAATTTAGAGGACCGTTTCCATTAAAAAATCTGTGTGAAGATTGATGTTGAAAGGTGTATACAAGGGACAGAAATCCATCAATTGATTGATATCTATAAGAAACACCAACTTAGCGATATTGATGTCTAACTATAAACAGGTGTCACTGAAGACATATTTTGAGTTCGGGTATTTTGAAATAGAAACGAGCAATAACTAAATTGACTTAAAAGAGATGAGTTTATTAATTCTGTGTGAAATAATTTCCCTACATGCCAAACATGAAACAGATATGTATAGTGCTGCTGTCCAATGACAGAACCACTTATGTTCAAAATTGTAATTTTTCAGTTGAGAGGCTTTAAGGTAATCTTGTATTTTGTAAAATTCGGTGCCCTAAACGTCGTCAATGTCTAAACATGCATAGAAATTTCATACAAAAATTTCATTCGATGCTAAGCCTTAGGTATCGGATTTGGAATTACACAACGCTGTACCTCGTTGGATTTCAGTTTTTTGAAGATAGAAAATTCCATTTTTTGGCAGTTACGACAAGGTTAATGAAGGTTTCCTTAGGTATTGGTTGCTTAAAAAGCCATATTCAAAATTGTGGTCTCAAGTGGTTCTGTCATTGGAGGGCAAAGTGGTTGTTTTCTTTCTGAAGCAAATTAGTTGATAACACATTTCTTCACTACAAAAATTATTTCACATTTTCATTAATCATTTTAAAACCATTGGATACTAGAAGAGGACTGCTCACAGAAAACTTGAATTTTGATGCATTACTGAGAGGAATATTGAGGAAAAACCTTATTCACAAAATAATTTTCAAGTGTCAGGTTTTAAGTGCGCCGTCGTTCTCCAATGTGTTTGCTTATGTCGAGCACTGCTTACTATGTGATTTGCTACACTTGGTCAGTCATTGTGACATAATAGAGGTTCTAGTATTAAGTATCATTGGAATTCAATGTAGAATAAACTCACAGTTACACCAAACATAGAATCGAAAATTGTGCTTAGTTTGCCACAACTGCAGAAAAACAGTCTTAACAAAGCTTTACCTTAAACTCTCAATGAACTGTTTACATCTTTGATGATCATTTTTAAACGTCCATAACTCAAGAACTAATATAAATATTCAGAATCTGAAACCACAGCATGATAGAGAAGTGTTTTCTCTTTTATTTACATTCTAAAACCGCGTAGAATTGCATATAGCACCAACAGACGAGCATACGAGCACACAAAATGAATAATTGTAATATTTCTGCTGTTGATTTCCACGTGAATGCAATTTTAGAATACTTTGAAGAAGAGTTCTGGCATAGAAACAATTGAAGTTAGAAAGCCTTGCTTCGTTGTCGATTGCTACTGCTAAGTCAAATTCGAAGTATGTATTCTTATCACTTAAAAAGTTATTTCCTGAACAATTATTAAAAATACACTAGAATGAGAAAACTACAAACAATTCAGTACGCTGTCGAATAGTATTGGTGGTGTATTTGAGAGATCGAGTGAAATTTCACAAAATATAAAATACCAGTACAACAATAGTAAGGAAGTAAGATTACAAGCAAAGAGTTGGTACCATTAAGATTTCAAAAAGCAAACTCAATCATAGCAAAGCGGGCAATACGGAAAATATGGATGCCTTCTGAGCTCAGATTTTAGCTTCTCCGAATGGAGAATAGTGCAAATCACTCGGAATATAAAGTTTCAGTGGATGATCTTAATAAAGGTATTTCAAAAATAGTTCTATCACCTTGCTGGTTCGCGTTTTTTAAACATTATTGGCACATATACTCATAACAAATGTCAAGATCTTAGATTTATTGAGAACGACGGAGGTGAAATATGGCACTGGAAATATTATAAGTGTAGAGTTCTTACATGACTTACTGCTCCTTAAATATACGATGTCCGTCTGACCTCTACAGGTTAATAAGGTTGTCTCTACAGAACGTTTACACAAATTTTGTATTATGTAACATCAACAATAAACAAGTGTTGCTATTAAAATAGTATGTGATTTTAATAAAACACATAATTTCAGTATAGAGGAGACGGACAAACAATCAAGGGGTCATATTTGAATGAGTGATATGGTGTGATTTGATTTCTAATAATGACACGGAAAGAATGTATTTATAATTCTCAGCAAAGCTCTTGGGGACATTTTAATATAAATTGGTTAGAAAATAGGTCAGTGCGAGTGAGAAATCATTAAAATGAAAAATTATTTATTAAAACTGTAGTATTAAACATAATTTATTACCCTCCAAAGATGTTGACCCTGCTAGCAAGTATGTCATGAAGTATTAATTGGCACAATATTATGAGAAAATAATCGAAATGCGACAATATCAAGCAAGCATTAAATCCAACTTAGCCAATAAGCTGCTGACGAGCGAAGCTACTTGCTTGACAAAAATAATACACATATACATATATACACACACATGCATATATATATATATATATATATATATATA